>CALSBV010012195.1:39911-57728 GCA_943590825.1 Bovichtus diacanthus | reverse complement strand
GAGTGATGCTGATGCTGATGCTGTAGAGATGGAGCTGAGGGAGTGGAGGAGGAGGATCCTGCTCGGCTCCGGACAGAAAACAACATTCAGGTAAGAAAAGCGACAAAACAAACATCAGAAACTGTTTGAATCAGCTGATCGCAGCGAACATCGAGCAGGAAACCGAAGTGAATTGACGCTGTAGAGTCTGTGTGACGGTGTGTGTGTGTGTCGGCGTGTGTGTGTGTCGGCGTGTGCGAGGCCACAGGCAGGATGTCGGGTCAGTAGAATCTCCTCAGAAAACAATCGATCAGATTTATTGTGTTTTAGCTCCGGTACACCGAGGTATTGATGGGACAACGTTAGAATAACATGATAATAACATAAGAATACCATTAGAATAACATTAGAATGACATTAGAATAACATTTGTATAACATTAGAGAAGGCCCGACGGTAAATGATGGGGAACATGAGGCGTTCAGGTGCTGGTTACAGGGTGGGACTGAACAGCGTCCCCTGCTATCGGTGATTATAAATAAAGGAGCGTTACTGTAGAGACGGAAACAATAAGTGCACCTCGCTCGGTATTTTCATAAATAAACAGGCCTTCAATACAATATAGAATCAATTATATATATTTAAGAAAAACTTACGTTTAAATAATTCATTGTTTAAGTGGGGGTATGTTTTAAAATGTCCTGAAATAAATACAACAAGCCTTCTTTATCATACAATAGAATCCAAAATATAAAAATAACGTTAAAAACACACGGTGGTTTGTTTAAAGTTGGGGTACGTTTTATAAAAGGCCTGAAATTCATACAAGTCAATAGGCGTACTATACTATAATATAGAATAAAATATAGAATAAAATATCAAATAATTCAAATTAAATTTAAAAATAAAGGTGGTATAAAAACTCGCTGGGGGTATGTTTTAAATTGTCCTGAAACAAAAACAAAAAAATACTCGAACATTATATATATGGATTCAAATATATAAAAAAATTACAATTACATTTTAAAAAATCAAGGAAGGAATAAAGCTAATAAAGCGAATAAAGCTGGTGGTTTGTTTCCAGTGGATAATAAATACATTACTTTAGTATACAATAAAATAAAGAATCATATATATAACATTTTTTTATATAAATTTAAAAAATCTAAGACGAAATAAAACATGTTGGTGGTTTGTTTACAGTGGGACTATGTTTTAAAATGTCCAGAAATAATTACAATACAATACTATAATATACACCGCAAACAAATCTCTACTATAATACATTACTAATACTTAGTTTTGAAGTTGTTAAAGTATTTTTTTCTTAAAATAAGTGAAAAAATTGCAGTTTTGTTAAATTATTTCAATGTGTTTTGAGATTTCTTTTTTAAAATAGGTGTAAAAATCTTGAAAAAGATAAATTAGCGATTCTCTTGAATCAAGAAATATTTCACCTTATTCTAGAAAATGTATTAAATCAGTTTCTTTGATTTCTTTATGAAATATTTAAGAGTTTTGTCTCTTAGGGCGTTGTTATTTAAATTAAACCATGTGAGGAGTTTAGAGAAGAAAAGTCTGGTGGGAACTGAGAACAAGTCATGTGCACAAAAAGGGTTTAATTCACTCTACTAATCAATAACAATGTGCTGTTTTTTATTAGCTTATCATATATTTTTTAAATATAAAATCTTAATCTGAAAAGTAACAAAAGCAGTCGGATAAATGCAGTGAAGTAAATATTTACCTCTGAGATTTAGTGAAGTAAAAGTTTAAAGTAGCACAAAATGCAAACACTCAAGTGAAGTACAAGTAAATCAAAATGGCACTTAAGTACAATACTCGAGTATATGTACTTAGTTACTTACTGATCTGTGGCCGGTCACGTTACATTTCTACACGCGGCCCTGAAGGAGGATGTGATGTCACGGCTCTGATGAGCTTCATTGATAAATATTAATCTGCTCGATCAGAAACTATAAAAAAAATGTAAAAAATATTTTTGTGAGTAATGGAACACTTTTAGTATTTTAGTTTGTACAAAAATCTACTAGTAAAGGAGAGACATGTTAGAATAAAAGCGTCTCCCTTCTCCAACACAGTGCATCGTTTCTATTGGCCGACAACAACATCCGCTGAGTCTGAGCAAAGACGCTCCGGCCTATCAGATTGCAGTGAAACAGGAAACGCATGCTCAAATCTGTCTGTCGATGGGGGCGAATATTTGTGTGACCTTCAGTCTGAAGGTGTAAGTTACTCGTGCAGGTACAACATCTGTCCTGCAGCGTTGATTCAGCTCTGGGAAATCCTGCAGGACAGTTTGACTCCATCAGTGTGTGTCGCCATAAGAATCTTGTTAAAAAAGAAAAAAGATTGCAGCTCCCGGTGCTTCTGAATTGAATCTGTTGAATTTGTATATCGAGTTGCATCACAAATCTGAATCCTCAGCGTAACTCCATGCGTCGGATAAGTTTAAGGAAAAGTACAACATTCCCATCGGATATGTGGTGGAGGAAATGTGGAAATCGAGGAGTAAAGTGGAGTAAAGTGGAGTAAAGTGGACTAAAGTGGAGTAAAGTGGAGTAAAGTGGAGTAAAGTGGCAGAAGCTCTGAACTTGACTGAGATTTTTCTGCAGGAGATGAACTCAGAAACTTGAGTCAAAGTAAGAAGCTGAAAAAGAAGGAAATAAAAATAGATATCAGTTGAGGAAATAAAGTAGAGAAATAAGTATGTTAATAGCAGTAAAAGAGCAACAATTAACCTATTTATTGAAAGAAATAGCAGAATAACTGATGATGAAAACCAGTTGTCGCCTTAAAGATGAATTAAATCAGATCATATAATATTCAGTAAAAAATAATCTATTGAGAACAGTACTGTTCCCTGATTAAAATACATAAAATTACATCCGTAAAGTTATCAACATAACAGGAAAACATACGCATATTTTGGTTCGGATCTCCGTAAAAAACAAAAGGACAATTGTTTAATCTTCATAAAACTTTTTGTAGGCTATATAAATATTTAGGGCTACTTCTAAATGACTGATATCAGTCAGTAAAGGTTTGATGCATTACTGAACAAATAAACATTATACAGGTTTGTAAATAAATGAATAAGATAAACAATGATGATGTTGATTTATATTTTACAACACTATAAAAAAAACAAATGTATCAACAAAAAAAAATTAAAGGGAACATAATTTCCACCTTGGAGGCGATGACGTACTCATCAGAGTGAGTTTTATTTTGAAATCATTTACCGGATGTTGTGGTTGTGTGGGGTGACGGGGTTTGATGCTGGTGGATGCGGAGCTGCAGTGCGGACAAACAGGCTGGAGACGGAGAACCTGACACCCACAAACCTCCTCTGCTGACAGCCGGCCCGGGTCAGCCTCAGACGGGTTTCTGGACCTGGTTTTGTCCCGGGTTAGACTCCCGGATCCCGTCCTGCAGGAGGAGGATCAGTCCGCATCCTCCCATCCTCCTCCTCCTCCTCCTCCACTTCATCTGCAGCAGCGGAGAACCGGAGGAGGACCCGGATCAGTGCAGCAGGTTTTGATGAGCGCTCCTGGACTCTGAGGGGAAATAAAACATTTTTTGGTTCTTTCTGCACCCGGTGCGTCCCGGTGCGTCCCGGTCCTGCAGCGGGTCTGCTCTGCACCGGACGGACGGCCTGTGCACGGACCCGGTCTGGTTTGATATCGGGGACTGTTAGAGGAGAAATAAATGGTGGTTTAGTCCTGCGGGAGTCTGAGGCCCAAACCCCGGCCCCCCTTTAGAGGAACGGTGGGTTTTCTGGACCAGGGCGTTTTGTGCCGAAATAAAATCCCAGATGAAGATTCCCAAAAGGCGGAAAAGGAGCGGACGGTGCGCCAGGTAGGCCTGATCCGGACCAGGGCTGGCCCGGACTACAGAGATCAGTGTGTGTGTGTGTGTGTGTGTGTGTGTGTGTGTGTGCGTGTGTGTGTGTGTGTGTGTGTGTGTGTGTGTGTGTGTCCCGCAGTGATGCTTAAACCGAAGTGAATGTATTGATCCGTATCAGAGATGTTTGATCAGAACATGGCCTGATGATCATTTAGACCAGGACTGGTCCGGGTTGTGTCTCTGTGCTGATCTTTAATTCATAACTCGGGTCAGTCCGGGCCAGATTTATTGATCAGCAGGATGTGATGGTGCGCATGCGCACAGAGCACCCATGACTGTGCACTGCAGAGAGGAAAGATTCAATATGGGTGATGCAGAGAGAGAGAGAGAGAGAGAGGGAGGGAGGGGGGAGGTAAACCTGGACCAGGGCGGAAGTGTGTCTCTGAAACATTAATTCATATAATTTTATCATTACAAAAATAAATCCACTTTTGTTACCAGAGCAGAACAAAAATATTATGATGTAACAAAGATTAAATATGTAGATTTACAGTCACATGGTGATAGCAAAAATAATGAACGTCATCTTCAGATAAATAAATATTCACAAACTTAAAACTATCAAACATCAATAGAGCAAAGCAAATAGTCAGAAATGTAAAACTTAATTTAACTCTTCTATTCATTTCTGATACAAATGTTTACCAGGTGATGTGAGATTAATTATTTAATCAGCATATATTATTTATTATTAATTTTTTCATTATAACATTGCAAGTTTTTATCTTTAGTTACAGCAATTATTTTTTGAGGAATCAAATAATGTTACCAGAGCAGAACAACAATAATATGACGTAACAAATGTTAAATATGTAGATTTAAAGTTTGATGTAGGGAACAACTTGTGCCAAAAACTTATTCTGAAATAATTTGATCTAATGACAAAAACATCACAACAGAAGATGAAAGAAAATAACACAAACATAAGAAACAAACTAAAAACCATCAAACAATAGAAGAACAAATCCATTTTTTGAGATCTTCGTTTGAATCTACTTTGATGTAATTGTATGTATTCATTTTGTTTTTTACACATTTGTTCTTTATTTGTTGTTACCAGTTGCTATTTGTAAGATTTACCTTTTTTTTTTTTTATTGTAACTTCTGGTATTTTTCTAGAGTTGTTTTACAGCCATGTTCAGACTCTGCTGGCGTTTCTGAGCTGCTGATAACAAATATGAAACTGTTCTGTGGTTATTATCCTCTCTATTATTCCATTTGATATCAGATTCACCGAAACACTTTCAGTTTGACTTCACTTCATTAAAGCTCCTCTGTCAGAGAACTACGCGTTTGGCAGACGGGACGACGTCGTATTGTTGCAGCTTTCTCTTTATTGAGTGAAATGATCAACAATCCTGAGAACAACGTGTCAGAGGGAGTAAACAGAGAAAATCAGAGCGATATTGTTTTACGGAATAACGTTAGCATGTTCCCAGCTAACGTGTTAGCAGTTAGCTATCCAGCTGCGGGTACTTCGCGGGGCCGCGCCCTTTTTTTGGGGGATAAAAAAACATCCTATAGATGTCAATTTGACGTGTTTTTGGATAAGAAATAGGACCGATCTGATCCGATATCAGTATCGGGTTTTGATGCGACCGTAATTCGCTCATCGGATATGGGACTGACGTTACCGACCCCTGTACCGAACCATATAAATAGCCTATGTGATAATGGAGGAGAAAGTCCCTCTGCCCTGCTGGGACGGCTGCAAAGAAACTAGTTAGCTATGCTAGCATGTTCAGCACGGAGGTCGAGTTGCTGCCCCAAACCCAGAGCGAGGAGAGTCCGACTCTGGCTCTTTAAAGGGTCGATAGTCACTTGCATTGCTCTTAGTAAACCACTCAACATTTACTTTATTTATGAGGGTATTACTAACCTAGCCTGTCCTATATTCATTAAAACCGATTACTACGGACAGGGAAATAAGCAGAATTAAAAACCTTGCAAAAAAAATATACGACCTGAACACACACAGCGATGTCCATTGGCACGGGACTAAATTTCAGCTCAAACCGCGTTGCTTCTGAAAAGGGCCATCAGGCAAGCCACGCTGCGCGCAACACGAGGGCGGGGGGAGCGCCGGAGCGTCAGACACGTGACCTTAAAGTTGTGTGTTGCAATAAGAATGTGAAGGTTGTCACAAAATCCCACAGCGATAAGGGACCACTGCACGAGAGGAAAAGGTTCAGAGGTCACCGAAATCGTTCCACTTCATCCGCAGGGCGAGCAGAGTTCATTCCAGCAGGCGCACTACAAGTGTTTTGGTGAACGTGACTTCAAATGGAAAAAAGCTTGAGGGTCGTGATGTCTGAGGATCTGAAGCTGTTGTTCTTTAACCTGGTGTATGAAGGCCTGTCCCTCCATGCTCCGCCCCCCCTGTGATGTCCCTGTCGGAGCCTGTGTGTGCAGGTCGGACGGCTGCAGCGGTCGGCCGTCCTCCCGTCCTTCTACCCTGGTTAACTGTGCCCTCTGTTTTGGCTTGTAGGCTAACACAGGAACAGGAAGGGTTTTGTCCCGCTCAGGATTTGTTGTAAGCCGTCAGGTTTTCCGGGAGCTCAGAACTATGGTGAGCTCTGACTGACTTCATCAGATCAAAAAAAAAAAAAAAACTGGAATGATGCAAACCCGGCTTCTGGCAGATCACCCCTCCCCCTCCCCCCCAGTAACAGACTAGTAGATTTTGTAGGTGGTGAAGAAGAAGAGAAGAAGAAGAGCAGACTGAGGTTTGAAGGTAGAGAAAGTGTCTGTCAGGATGTTTCACTCTGATCTGCTGCTGAGACGCTGCTGGACCTCAGAGTTTCTCTCTTTTACACTTATGTTACAGTCCAGTGCTCATTATCAAAATCACATACTATTACTATACTAGATATATATATATATATAGACACTATATAATACTATACTGTAGGTTAATATACTATATCACAAAACATGAGGTGATACAGAAAAGTAAGGTATGATGACATGATATAATACTGCACTAATATGACACTACTTGTTAGTATACTATGCAGTAATATTACAATATGAAACCATGCGAGACCTGTGATCGTGCCTTGTTTTAATTTACGTCCGTAGCTTAAGTAGCTTCACAAACATACTTATTTTAAACCACACGATGACGATGTGCTAAACCCGACAAGAGTCGTTTTGTTTTTGGTTTCAATTTGCAACGTTAACCACGTTCACCGTAACGTGGGAGAAAATAACTTTTATCTCTAAACGTAATTGAGAATGCGTCATTTTGTAGAAATGTTGTAGTGAAGGTTGGACACTGATACCACGGACGATACAATATTACATATGCAAACCTATTTTTCTATACTACTGTGTACAAATACTGCACTACACAAAACCAACAATGTGTTGATAACATACTAACCTTTATTATACTATGCTGGTGTATGAATACCATCATATATCAAGTCTAAGTAAAACTATTCTATAATAAACTGCACTGTAAAACTATATCATGCGTTGCTACTGATCCTACATTACTAACCTATATGTTGCAACACTGTACAATACTAATGTATTGCACAATATCAAAATATATTATACTACTATATTTCCTATATATTCCTCTTTTTTTTTAGTTTACATTTTTTTCTTCATAGCATGAAATCAAACAAATGCAAGCGGGAGAACTAGACTCGTTTTACAACCGGAAACACAAAAGAGCCAGCAATAACAACAACAATAACAACAACCAAAGAAGAAGAAAAGAGTTTGTTAGACTTCCTGTTGCAGTGTATTCAGAGAAACTCTGTGGTCCCGCCCTCTGCAGTGATGGCGGCTCAGCAGTGTGTTGAGGCCTGCAGCAGGTTTTCACTACATCTCCAGTGTTACAGTGACTCCCAGCTGCTGGCCGCTGGTCAGCTGATGATGATGGCGGTCCTTCTGCTGCCGCCGCCGCTGCCGCTGCCGCTGCTGCTGCTGCTGCTGTGTAACACAGCTGTATCACTGCAGGTGCAGAGAAGCCTCCTCCCCTCCTTCCCAGTCCGTCCAGTCCTCTGTCAGAGCTGGTCTGACTGGAAACAACAGCGGACACTCTCCATTATATCTGCAGTCCGCCTGAGCTCTGCATGCACTGATGACGGCCCGTGGCATTGCATGCAGAACAGCATGGTTTGGGGACTGACATGCATCACTTTGAACTTCAGATTTCCCCACGAATCCACTGAAAACTGATGACCATTCATGGCAGACGTGTTTTATCAGAGCAGAGTCGCACAGTTCAGCTCAGGTCGACTGCCTGCACAGCGCTGAAGTGACAGACAGGCGCTTACTGGTGAATTTTAGACAGCGGCTGTAAGAGCGATGCTCAGTGAGAAAACCCGCCTGCTGGTGTTACCGGGGCCACCACATCCTCCACTACTAATCCATATTCAGCATGAAGGAACAGAGTTTATGGACGAATCAGCTCCTTCAGTGCAGTAATCAACCCAGTTTGAACCAATCGCCACATTATTTGCAGGAGCGTCCAAAACTTTGCAACGACCCCAATAAATGGGCGAATCATAAAAAAAAAAAAAACGCTTGTAAATTTGACCAAATGCCCTTTTTTTCCACAAAAAATTGTCAAGTTTTCAACAACCACTATGAGTTCAGGTCTAGTAGTGTCAAACGTTGACCCAAAATATGTAAAGGCTGATTTGGGACTTTTTTCCCCCCTGTAGTCGCCTTCTCAGGCAGAGCTCACTTCCAGGCTATTTGGTCTCCAACAAGCTCCTCTAACTCAAATCTCTGAAAAAAGCGTTTCTAACAAACTCATCCAGCTTAGCAGTCTAACCATTTCATGCATGGAGCTTGTTGGGAGAGGTGATCGACTTGGGAGTGTAGACGACCTGCCAGGCCAAATTCAGGGCAAATCATTACCCAACATTCCCAAGTTCAACGCCATGGCTCGCTTCTTTGACGAAATAAACCCTTGTACGTACCTAAGTAACTGAACGGCGTATCCGTCACTGCGTTTCACAATGAATCCGGCGCCCCCTCAGGCAGACGAAGACGCAGCAGTGCTCGCGTTTGCTTTCGCTGGAAGGGCTGGGTGTCTTTAGAAAATGTGCTGATGCAATAATTATTCCTATCAATACGAACCTCTTTTTCTGCATAAAACCCTTCCTAAGAAAATGATTAGGAAAGGACTCAGGAATGACAGACTGGACTCTGTCATTTCTGAAGCGTTCAGTATTTCACAGTTTTTAAAGCTCGGCACTAACGATACATTTGAGTCGACCATGAAAGCTCAGCACCCCGCCCTCATCAGTACCAGGAATTCTGTCTTTCTTCTGTTCCCTCTGAATTGTATTTTTAAAAGAATGATTCAACATTTAGTGGAAATCCTCTTCTTCTCTTTCTCTCTGAGAGGTCGATGTTCAGATTGATGTTGCTCTCATGTCTGTATTTAAAACTTGAGGCTACGGCCAGTAAACAAGTAGCTCAGCTTGACCTAAAGAGTAGAAACAGCTGGAAACAGCCTGCCTGGCTCTGTCCAAAGGTGACAAAAGCTCCTTGATTATTATGTTGTAACTTGTTAGTTTATTCTGTAAAATAACAGGCGTGTGAAAGCAACACATTGTGGTTTCTTTGGCCGTTTTGTGACTTCCTGGACTCGAGTTGACTGGCAACTGATTAATAAACATTTTATACACAAGGAAGGTGGATTTTGTTACCTTCGGACAGCGGTGGGCGAAGTACTCCTATATTTTACTTTAGAAAAAGTTGTATAAAAAAGTTGTATAAATACCCTGTTGCAGGTAAAAATCCGTCGTTCAAAAATTGCACTTAAGCAAAAGTACAAAAGTAGTAAAAGTAACAAGTATCAAAATATACTTCAAGTACAAAAAGTAAAAGTTCTCATTCTGCACAACAGCCCATTTCAGAATAATATATATTATTGCATTATATTTATTGGTGCATTAATGTTTATCACTTTAATGTTGCAGCTGGTAAAGGTGGAGCTAGTTGTTATATATATATTTATATATATATATATATATATACTGCCTGGTAGTTTGTGCAACTTAACCAATAATAATCCGTAATAAATGGATTATGTTTCGTATTTTGATTCTGAATCGGAATCTGTAAAGTAACGTTATGAAAGTTATGAAATATATTTAGTGGAGTAAAAAGTACAATATATGCCTCTGAATTATAGTGAAGGGAAACATAAAGTTACATAAGTTGAAGTCGCTCAGCGTTGTTTTCAAGTCCAGTACTTGAGTAAATGTTCTTAGTTACCGTCCACCACTGATTTCTACAGAGCCAGGCTCGCTTCATATTTCAGCCCGTTCTCAATCCTAAAGCATCAAGTACATATGACGCTCTAGGTGGCCGTAGTTATGGCGGGAATAAAGGAGGAAGTCAGGTGACGTGGTATAAAGAGCCTCAAAGTCTGCGTAAAGAGGAAGTTGGAGTGTCTGGACTCAAGAGGAGCTGTTCGTGTCCCGTGTGAAACTAAAAGTCACACGTGGAGTTATTGTAATTTACGTACCTTAATAAAGTTACTTAACTTACCTAACTAGGTAACGTAACCACGATCTTCCTCAACCTAACTACGTATTTTTCCCAGTGAACACAGAGTTTAGTTTACCAAGCTGACATGGCAGCGCCATCAATCTGAACATCTCACCCTGGAAAAAGAGACGATGCCAGTTTTTCTAACATGTCAAACGGTTCCCTGAACTTAAAATAACCATCCAATGTTGTGAAGTTAATCCCAGTAGTGCTTTAGAGCGGTGTCTTGTAGTTCAGGTGGATCCCGTTGGGACGTGCTCCTGCGCCATGCTGATGGTTGTTAGTTCAGACGGTCATTTAGAAACCAGAGCGTTGTGATCTCTGAGGATTCGGTGGCGCTGATGGCCGTCGGGCCGTCGCAGCAGTCAGGATGAGAGCAGAGTGTCCGGCTGCTTCCTCTGCACACATGATATTTGCTCCAGTTACTGCAAATACCATCACACCCCCAACCCCAACCCCCCCCCCCTTCCCCCACCCCACCGGCCTGTAGCCTGATCCAGCTGAAGAATGGCTTCTAATGGCAGCCAGCCATCTCTAATGCCTGTTGTTATACTGGACTGCACAGGGCTGTGGTTAGAGGAGCCTCCCAGTACCAAGATGATGTGTTTAATTTAGTAACTGTTCTGCCTCCCCTCCCTTCTTTGTCCCCCCCCACACAGATAAATGGCTCTTTTAAGCTGGGAGCTGCTCGTGTTCTGTCTGGCTGGCAGATGCAGTGCCTAGTCCCCGGCCTCCAGGACAACGCCAACATGAACGGGACGTCCGAGCAGGCCGACATCCTGCCGCCGAACTGCATGGTCAAAGACCGATGGAAAGTGGTGAGTCAGGAACCCCCCCCCCCACACACTCCCCCACACACTCCCCCCTCCTCAACCTCACTTTACAGAGTCAAAAGCTTTCACGACGTTCAGAAGCTGAATTTCAAATCTCGCATGTTGAGTCAGTCTTCAAACACCTGCAGGGAGTTTTTAAAATCATCCACCTGAACGTGACACATCTTTGACTCAAATATAAAGTTAATGCAACACTTACAAGCACAAGTGACCGGCAGTTAAAGGAATAATCCATATAGTATATATATATATATATATACTGTATGTATATAATTCATATAACAAACCAGTGTGTCGTGCTTTGAGCTTCTTTTGGATCCTGAAATAAAAAGTTATATAATGCAGCTCCTGTCTCAGCCAATCAGATCGCAGCGTGGAGCCTGCAGGCTGTTTGCACTTCACTGATCAATTTACTGTCTGAACCACTGAACCGACGAGGTTCAACACGCTTTTATATATATATATATATATATATATATATATATATATGTTTATATATGTATATCTAAAGTGTGTGTGTGTTTGGCTCAAAGACACTTGGATTCAGCCGGTGATCATAAACAAGCAAAGAGAACAAAAGGAAGAGGGGATGAAAAGGGCAAAAAGGAAAAAGGGAGGAAGTAAGAACTAACATGACTGAAAAGTAGAAGGGTTGACGAGGAAAGAAAAGGAAGTAAAAGAAAAAGGGAGAAAGTACTGAAAAGAAGGAAAGATAGAAACAAGAGAAGAAGGTGGGAAGGAGAGAAAGAGGGGAAATAAGAATAAAGGAGAAAAGATTGTAGAAATTAGAAAAGAAGAGCTAAAGGAAGATTTAAGGAGAGAAGGGAAGTTTACAACCTTTTTCTTTAAGCCTTATTTGCTTCTGTTGTCGGCGTCAATCCTGCAGGTGGGAAAGTGAAGAAAGAACAAAAGAGTGGAAGAAAAAGAAAAGAGAACAAAAGAAAAAGAGGATTAAGAGTTTAAAAAAAAAATTAACAGGGAAACAAAAAGAAAACAAGAAGGTGAGAAAGCGTACCAAGATGGACGGATAGTTTAGGAGAAGAAAAGAGGAAAAAGAGCAAAATAAAGACCCAAAATAATTGAGGAAGAAATGAAAGAAGATGGAAACAATGGGATGGAAAGAGAGGAAGAAAGAGAAGAAAGAGAAAGAGAGAGATGGGGAGAAACCAAACTAATTTGAATAAAAGATTTCCTCTCTGTTTTATTGTGACGACCTTTTAGTTTGATAAACTCTCGCTGCTCCAGTTTTAATGCTGCAACACTGAGGTTGTGAGAGCGAACTGATCCGCTGTCTGTCCTGCGTCCTGTGTCCCAGCTGAAGAAGATCGGTGGAGGCGGGTTCGGGGAGATCTACGAGGCCTTGGACCTGCTGACGCGGGAGAACGTGGCGCTGAAGGTGGAGTCGGCCCAGCAGCCTAAACAGGTGCTGAAGATGGAGGTGGCGGTGCTGAAGAAGCTGCAGGGTGAGACTATGTTTGCACATGATGCACTGCAGCCGGCAGCCACGTTCATTATTATTACACATTACACGTATTATTTAGCACTGAAAGCTGGAATTCGGGGCTGACGTAGAAACTTTTCAGCTTCACTGTTACAGCTGTCCTCATCTTCCTCGCAGAAAACACACGTGTCTCGTCTGAGAAACAATTCTGAGTCACAAAACTTTATTTAAACTACAATAAAAACTGCGTATACTCAGTCCAAACCTAGTGCGTGCTGATAAGCTTACAGTGTTTCTTAGCTGAGTCAGCTTAGCAGGACGTTCATTGTGAAATGTTTCAGGACAGAACGTAGAAATGTAAAGTTGACTGATGCCAGAACAGCTGACTGAACTCAGGATATTTCACAAGTGTTGCATTGGAATATTTTTACAGCGTAACTGACCCTCTGACATTTTCTTTTTTCTTTTTCCAGGTAAAAACCACGTCTGTAAGTTCATTGGCTGCGGGAGAAACGACAAATTCAACTACGTGG
This sequence comes from Bovichtus diacanthus, assembly GCA_943590825.1. Taxonomy (NCBI): domain Eukaryota; kingdom Metazoa; phylum Chordata; class Actinopteri; order Perciformes; family Bovichtidae; genus Bovichtus; species Bovichtus diacanthus. The sequence continues at coordinate 44,487 of CALSBV010012195.1, read as the reverse complement.
TCATGCAGCTTCAGGTGAGTCTGAACACTGAAGGCCGCGTCGTCCAACAAAGGCTTTTATTGTGAAGGATGTAAAAAAAAACAGCCCCGCCTGAGACTGATTCTTTTATCAGCGTTCAACAGCTCGAGCAGGAGACTCATGGGAACTGTAGTTGTTGGGAGTCAACACGGTGGCCATTGTTTGTCTGAGGTGTTCAGATATTCCTTTCTGAAACAAGTGACGTCTTGTTTACTTCCTCTGTAGTTTCTCTTTGCGTTGTTACTAAGCCACCGTCCCCGTGTCCCCGTGTTGTTGCAGGGGCGTAACCTGGCCGACCTGCGGAGGAGTCAGCCCAGAGGGACCTTCACCATGAGCACCACCCTGCGGCTCGGGAAGCAGATCCTGGAGTCCATCGAAGCCATCCACTCGGTGGGCTTCCTGCACCGAGACATCAAACCGGTACGACGAGTCCTTTTAAAGGAGGACGGTGGTGGTGTTGTTGTTGTTGTTGTTGTTGTTGTTGTTGTTGTTGTTGTGGTAGTTTTGTTCTGAGGTTTCACATGTGGAGTCAGGGAGGGAGTCGATTTGAAGCATTTCACAGACCCTTGATCTGAGGAGACGATCGGCCGTTTTTTATTATATAATAATATATATATTTATATTATTATTATATTTTTATTTTGTATCAGAAACACTTTTGGAGGAAAGAGATTTTTTTTTTTTTTTTTGGTATTTAAATGCATCAAAATGCAGTCATAATATGTGGAATAAAAATAATAAATAATAAACCAAAGCCAGGGAAACAAAGTAGCGACAAAATAATTACATATTTCATATTGTGGAACAAGAATATAACATAAAAAAAAAAAAAAGACATGACATATTACCCAGTAAATGATAAATAATAATATCACAATATTTCTAGACAACGAGGAGCTGCATGTATCACGATGATGGATGAAGGGATTAGAAAGTAAGAGCCAGAAATCCTTACAGATGTTGGAGTGATAATCTGAAACGCTAAAATTAAAGTTTAGGAAAAAACTTTATTGAGCAGCCATGAATTAATAGAAAAAAATCAAGAAAAAAGTAAATATTTTATGACTTGTTCAAAAATCTGACGGAAAGAAAGAAACATTTATAAATTAAAAGTTACGCTTAAAATTGTTTTCATTTATGTAATTTACTGCTGTGTTTAAAAAAAATTGATTGATTGATTGATTGCTTATTATAAAATTGGTAACAATAATAATATTGGCTTAGATATGTAGGAAAGTGTTTACAAAAATCCATCAAACCAAAAAAATAAAAACTGTCTGCGTTTGAAGATGGTCGATAATTTTGAAAATAATTTGATCAAACTAGTTTTATTTGGTTTTATGTTTTCACCAGTGCACATGAAAGATGAACCTTTCACAGCCTGTTTTCATATGAATTTTCATAGTTTTATAGCTTAGTTGTGAGAACGAACATCTAGCCGTGCATGTTCGTGCTGAATAGATTTACATATTAATGAGCAGAGCTGGAACAAAAGCTGGAGGACAAACAGAGATGAGCGCGGTGGATGAGGAAGGTCAAAGTGAGGAAGGAAAACCTGCAGACCGTCCGCTCAGCTTCATCTTCATCACGCTTATTAATGTGACTCTGGATCAGTGAGTTTGGTGACATCGAATCAAAATCATTCATTATAATTATAATTCATTTTACACCTTGTCACATTTTACATGTTGGAGATTCACTTCATAGTCTCGCAGTATTTCTCAACTCAGTGTCTCATTTTTTTTTTTTGTCTCAGAGTTTGAATGGTCTTATAGATCAGGGGTCCCCAACCACCGGGCCGCGGACCAGTACCGGGCCGCGGATCATTTGGTACCGGGCCGCACAGAAAGAATAAAACGTTTTATTTTTTTTGTGTTGGTAATATTAATTGTAAACATTTCTATGCATTATATATATATATAATATATACACATTATATATATATATATATGTAATATATACACATTATACATATATATATATATATATATATATTTATTTTTATAACTTTTTTTTTTTTTTTACAGTGTTGGAAAAAGTCCTTAAATCAAATTTTGCATCAGTAAAAATGCAAAAAAACATGTTAAACAAAAACTCTACAACAAGTCCTGCCTTAAATTTCATTAAATGTCAATAAATTTGAATATTAAAATGTACAAAAAAAAAAATCCAAGGTGAAATAATGTAGAGAAGAAAGAAGACAAGAAAAACAAGAAAAAAAAGACTGAATAAATAACCAGTCACTCCAGCTGCAAGATAAAAAAAAGTACAAATGTTCCTCAGAAAATGTGAAAAGGGGGGAAAAGCTCGTGTTCATTATTAGAACGGAGACACAAACCTACAGCGGCCATTAAACTGACGTCCACAGAAATGTCCGCCAGCAGGGGGCTGTTAAATCTGGCTGTCCGGGCCCCTCTTTGGTTGGGGGTCGGTCATTATGAACAGGATTATTGATATTTCCTGAGCTGGCTGTAACTGAGTTGCAGTTTCTTAATGAGCTGACGAGTCTCTCTCTGGTTTTGTTCCTGCAGTCAAACTTTGCGATGGGCCGGCTTCCCTCCACCTACAGGAAGTGCTACATGCTAGACTTTGGTCTGGCGCGGCAGTACACCAACACCACCGGGGAGGTCCGACCGGTAAGAAACTCTAGTGACAACATCTGCGCTGACAGTTCATCGGACAGGCTGGAAAAACATTTTTATTAAAAGTCAATGTCCTAAAATTCCACATTGTGATCCCCTGTTGTTGTTGGTTGTTGTGCTATGGAAGACCTGACCTGCCACCAAGATAAACAGATGAACATTTAGAAATTATAAAATTATAATTAGTCATAATTATCTTATATAACTGTGATTTATAATGTTTAACTTTTAGACTTGAGCCAAAATTATGAGATCATTTATCATAATAATGTCTTTCTATCTTTCTATTTTTTAAATTTTTTTTATTTTAAAATCACAGTTATAAAAAACAAGAACCTTTCGTATTCTGGAATAAAAGGCAGGGTGATAAAATTGAGGAAAGGGAATAAAAATTAGAAACACAATTTAAATAATAGTTTTATATTTGCACCATCACAAGACAAAAGGTTATCTTATAAATATGATTTTAAATTATTTTAGTTTAGTTCTTAGTATGAAAAGAAATCAAAATTGAGTTAAACATGTGATTATTATCTCATTATGGAATATTAAGATTCGACTAAGTCATAACTTTTACATCAAATTACAAACTGTTTTAATTTCTTCTTTTTTTTCGTATTTCATTACTTAAATTTTTTTTTTTTTACCCTTTTTTATGTTGTATTTAATGTTTTTTCCATCCTGAAAACAAAGTGTTATCTCATATGTTTTCGGTTCAGAATCTTTTATGCTGCTTTAAAAAAAAAAAAACTGAATTATGAAAAGCTAAAAAAAAAAAAAAAAAAAAAAAAAAAAAAAGCAGACAGGGTGTGTTTGCTGCATTGCAGCACATTAGTTCAATAGATCACTGTAGAGTGTCTGTTAGATGTCCTGTGTGTGTGTGTGCGTGTGTGTGTGTGTCAGTGATTCACAGCGATCAATAAGGACTGATTAGATATTGTTGTATGAGCGGATGTTAGAACAGCAGTTTCCTGATTCTGCATGAGGGGATTTTCTACATCCGAAGGCTTGAATGGAAAAGGCTTTTATTGTGAAAAGTGTAAAACATCGTCAGTCAGTGATGCTGGTCTTTGTAGTTTTAATGCTGCTGTTAGCTTCTCTCTTCTTCTTCTCTCATTCATTTATGACGTCTCGCAATCAGAATGAACTCTGAGATATTTTTAGATCAGCAAGTACGTGAGCCGCTACTGTCCTCTTCCTCCTCCTCCTCCTCCTCCTCCTCCTCCTCCTCCTCCTCCTCCTCACTACCTTTCTTGTTGAGTTATCTCCTCTTTTGTTTCTTCCTCTAATCCTTCTCCTCCTCTTTCTCGTCTCATTCTTTTTACTCCTTTTCTCCTCACTTTTTTGCAGTTTCCTCCCCTCCCTTCTCCTCTTCATCTTCTGTACGCCTCATCTTTCTCGTCTCGTTCCTCCTCCTGCTCCCTTCCTTTCTCGTTTTCTCCTCTCCTCCTCCTCCTCCTTCTCCTCCTCCTCGTCCTTCTCCTCTTCCTCCTCCTTCTTCCCCTCACTTTTTTTCCCCCTCCTTTCCTCTCCTCCTCCTCCTCCTCCTCCTCCTCCTCCTCCTCCTCCTCCTGCAGTGTTGTGTTGCTTCTCTTGCAGCAGTGAGATGAATATTTGATGCTCCTGCATGCGTCAGTGGGCGAGAGACCTCAAGCTCCCTCTCTCTCTCTACGGCTGAGTCAGCTTCTGTCCAATGATCTGAAAGGAATCACCCCCGTCTCTCTCTGTCTCTCTCCCCGTCTCTCTCCCTGTCTCTCTCTCTCTCCCTGTCTCTCTCTCTCCCTGTCTCTCTCTCTCCCTGTCTCTCTCCCTGTCTCTCTCCCTGTCTCTCTCTCTGTCTCTCTGTCTCTCTCCCTGTCTCTCTCTCCCTCTCTCTGTCTCTCTCCCTGTCTCTCTCTGTCTCTCTCCCTGTCTCT
>CALSBV010012195.1:0-33554 GCA_943590825.1 Bovichtus diacanthus | reverse complement strand
AAAGTTCTGAGATTAAAGTCCCAGTTTAGAGTTTCCTCTACAAGTCTTTATTTTTTTTAGAGTTTTTACATTTATCAACCCCTTTTTCTTTTCCCTCTATTTAAAAACGATCGTTTACTTCCAAGCTCCGAACCTTATCCTCTCTAGAGAGAAGAATTGTATTATTAAGAATTTATATATTGATCTCCATCTGCTCCTCTTCCTCTCCTGTTTCCTCTCCCTCGCCTCATCATTAGAGATGAAGTCACAAGTCACGAGTTTTCTCTACCGGTATTTATTTATACATTATACACAACTCTTTTAAAAAGGATCCAGTTATTCAATTTAATTCAATAAGCTTTATTGACATGACATTTGTGTTACCAAAGCACCATTTTGATTATGAAAGACAATGAATGAAAGTAACCAAAAAAGTGAATACAATCATAGTTAATAGAATAAAAATAGATTAATAGTGTTAATCTACTGATTATAACATCGAGAAATAATAGTAAAAAAAAAATATATTTTCTATCTGATACATATCAAATTTAAAAAAAGAAAAAAAGAAAAATGAAAATCTATTGATAATTAAATAAAATAGAGATTTTAAAATAATATAAAGAGATTGTAAATAGTAGTGATGGTACAAGTCAGACTTTAATCTATGAATAACAACAATAAAAAAAACTTTAAAGAAGTTCCACCTTAAGGAGAAAAGTATTATCATCTCATCTTTAGAAAATATATTTTTTTTTCATGATGGTTTGAGAATGTCCTGATGATTTCATAACAACTATGAAAAGACTTCCCCACACTTTGCTTTGACATCAGTTGCCCGAGTGACGGTTTGCATGATGTTCAGTCTGTATTGATCACCAATCATCTCTTTTATCAGTGATTTATGTGTTTTATTTTCATCTTTTTACGTTTCAGTGTTGCTTTTTGTTTTTCTTACAGTTCCTTTGGACTTATGATTTTGACGTGCATGCCTCCCGTTTCTCCATCATCTCCATGGTTACCCAGGGATGTGAGTGGTTTCTATAGCGACAGAGGGGTCACAGCCGCATCACCAGCCGAATTATAACCTGAAAAAAAAAAAAAAAAAAACTACGAGTCACCATCAGAGATTAAAGCGCTGCTCATATTACATGACACCGGTGTGTCAATATAACTTTATTAACACATCTATTACTCACATTTATCACTCATTCATTACTCTTTAAGCATTTTTCAGGATCTGCAGTAACCACACAAACATAGTTTTCTCTCCACACGTCAGCCAGATATGTCGCTGGTAAAGATTTTATTATTTTTTTATAGATAAATCAGTTGCTAGGAAAAATCTGTAGCACTGTCCAATCAAAACAACAGAAACTGAACTGTAAATGTTCCAATAAAAGTCAAAAAATCTACAAAGAAAAAAAACCTCCCAGTTAATTGGCAGCCATGATGATGATGAACGGAATATTAATCATGCATCAACTTCTGTATTTTTTTTAGACTGCTATTATTTTTTATCTATATGTAAAAAATAGATATAACCATTATAAAGAATAACGGGCTGAACTGACTCACTGCAGTTGAGGCTCCGGTAGAAAACAGTCGGTGCACAGACAGTTCCCCCTTCTCCAAATTCTAAGTATATTTGAATCAAATCTTTCTAACATTTACTTAACTAATATTTTAAATTCATGTTGTTCATATTAAAGGTTCCCTGTGGAGTTTTTGGCCTCTAATAGAGCAATGGAGCTGTTGTTCTGCCTCTGCCCCGGCAATGTTTTCGGGTTTGTTCGTCCGTCCGTCCCAAGGTCAAAGGTCAAAGGTCGCTGTGACCTCAGGTCCGTCATCTTTCTCGTGAGATCTCAGGAACGCACTGTGGGAATTTCTTCAAATTTGACATCAAAACATCAACTTGGACCGATTACAATTTGGTGCTTAAAGGTCAAAGGTCACTGTGACCTCACAAAACGTGTTTTTGCCCACGACTCAAGAATTCCTACGCTAATTATGATCATTTCACGATATCAAGCGATGACATTTTTGGAACAGACGTGGATGTGAACTACTCAACTGGTTGGCAGAGACACACAACCGTGGAGCCGCAATTCTAGTTCATTAGCGGGTCCTCGTCACAAGCGTGTGCGTGCAGGTGGTGCGACACACTCTTCCACTGATCTGCAGCCGTAATGTGTCGGGAAGTGTAGGCGAAAAACTCCACAGGGCTGCTTTGAATAAATCCGTGTGTCATTCAAGGCAAAGCGGACCGAGAATCAGTCCATTAATTTCGTGACTCACTGGTGAAGTGATCGTTTCATATGATGCATTCCTGTCGTCATGGGAACCTAAACATGTCATCGCATCCTGCTCGCCACACGAATATGAATAATATCACCATGGAAACATCCTGATGACCCCCATGTTTTCTGGAGGCTGTGTAGATGCAGCGTGACCCTCTGCTGATGTTTCTGTTTGTGTCATTATTTGGTTATTTTTGTCCAGTTTGGTTTTTTATTTGCTTTGTTTACTCCAGAAAACATGAATCCAACAGATTCACCTGGTAAAGATGCAGCAGCTGCTGTTACTGCATTCATTCAGTGCAATAAAATCTCCACTTTAAAATACATATAAGGGTAATTATTCCTATGTTTTCTCAGAATCACAGCTTCATTTTGAGGCAATAACTGACAGGAGCAATGCATCTATTTATTTTTTTTTTTCATGATCTCAGGGAACGTGCACTAAAACGTGAGCTGACCAGCACAGATCCGGTTTGAGCCGGTTAGACGTGGTTTCCGCTCCATTTCAATCTGGCACACATAATTCCTCAAGTACCAAGAGCAACCTGTGAAATGCAGTATTGACAAGGCTGCCTTTGAAGAGTAACAGGTTACAGGTGACTAGTTACCTTTTTAAAAAGGTAATTAGTGACGTAACTATTTTATTACTTCATGGAAGTAATGTCATTTATTACATTTGATTAGTTTTTGATTGCTAACAGTTTTTGATTGATAACAAATGTTTTGAACTGGATAATAAAGCTGAAAAAAAGTCCTCAAAACAAACTTAAACCAGGCAACTTAAACAACAGTACCCAACTCTGATTCTTATTAAAAGTCCTTCAACATAACTTTGATTACGATTGGAAGAGAGCAGCAGAATTATTGTTGTATAAAAGCTTTTTACCGAAAAATAATATTTTCGGATGCAACCCCTTTATAATCAACAACGTTTTGATTAGTAACTGTAATTTAATTACATATTTTTTCTCAGTAACTGATTACAATTACATTTATTTTGTAGTTTAATTACCAGCTCTATTACGTGTAACTCGTAACTGGAGAACAACAAGTGAATAAATATAAAATGATTACTTTTTATAGGAAAATTGTGTATTAGTTTGTAAGCTAAAGTTGGTCACACGCTGTTTTTATACAGTTACACTTCAGTTCAAGTTGGTATTTTGCGCCATTTTGTGTGCCACATTGAAGTGGTGTGGAAAACCCGCCCAGCTGTCATCGAGCTGTTCAGGTTAACGAGCGCACCAATTAAAAAAAGATCGATAGATTAATCTTCTGATAAGAGAAACATGTCAGCAGCGGACATGAAGAAAACATTTCAGTCTTGTCCTTTAATCTCTGGTCGTTCTGTTGGTTCGCTAACAAGATGTTTTTGGTAAACAGGAAGTAAATTATGCCAAGCTTCATTATTTTTTCGTTGTATTTGTATTCATGTGATTTAGAAACAGAAGATTCTGTGATAAGTTCCGATTGCTTGTGTTACTAACTTTTCTTCTCCTTGGGTTCAGCCGAGGACCGTGGCAGGTTTCAGAGGGACGGTCCGCTACGCTTCAGTCAACGCTCATAAAAACAAAGTCAGTGTTTTTTGTTTTCTTTCCTGAATATCCACAAATAACTTTGTTGACCGTCGTGAATGACGGACATGTTATACCGACGCCTTCAGCGAGTACGGATGTAATAAACTCTGTGAATGAATGATGATAATCAAAACGAACCATCGTGTCCTAATAATGTCCCTTATGTCATGTTCCTCCAGGAAATGGGTCGCCATGACGACTTGTGGTCATTGTTTTACATGTTGGTGGAGTTCGCCGTTGGACAGTTGCCATGGCGAAAGATCAAAGATAAGGTCAGACTGTGTGACATGACACACACGAACGTTACAATAATCGCCTCCGTGCACGTGTTTAAAACAGCAGAATCACAAGAATAATTCAATGCAGTGCATGTTAACCTGAGAGCACCTGCTGACTTACTATTATCACTCAGTACTGTATGTTTTAGAACAAATAATTTACCCTTGTGCTTCACTAGGACTCGACATTTTTGGCTTTTTGATTTGACGTTTTCTGATACATTTTGGTACGTTTGAGGTTTTTGTTTCAAATGTTTGAAGTTCAACCTCAGATCCTATAATAAGTTTATAATAAACTGTGTAGCCAAAATACAGACACTCAGACGCTTAATGACAAAAATGTCCACATTGAAAACCCTTAATACTAGAATATCCCACTTAAAATTAAACTTTATATTATATCAGGCTTTCATTTTCTTTTTTTGCCCTATGGGGCATATACATGCGGTTTTCCTGGTTTCCTCTGGAGGCATTGCTGCTGTATGATGGAGCACTGCAGTGTTTGATAAATCAATGTTGTTGCTAATCATTAACGTGTATAAATAAACTGTATAAATAAAACCTCCCAAAAAAAAAAAGAAAGAAACAGTGACATTATATAAACAAAGGTTACATTTCTGAAAATGAATTAATATTTGCTAAATATAACCAGGACTGATGTTGGTTAAAACATTTAACTCAGTGAAATAATAATGTTAATATATAGTATTTTTATAGCGGTTTTAGGAAGAGGACATGTTTGTCATCTAACGTAACAAGTGGTAATGAGTTTAATCTGACTCTTAACAAAAAATATCAATGTTGTTGCTCATCATTGACATTATAGTGAAATAAAAACCCTCACATTTAGCATATAGAAAGTAATAATGTTCAGTTTGTTCACAACATCAGTGGCATGTAAACTAAGGAGCATTTAAAGGGTTAAAATTCTAAATAATGTTCGTTATGATCAGGACTGAAGTTTTTTAACAATTTAGTGATATGTTAATTAATATTAATATATAATTTTATGGTAGTTTTTTGACAAAGACATTTTTGTCCTCTCAGGACATCAGAGCAGCTTTTTTAAAGTGAGGCACAAGCTTTAATATTTCATGCAAACAAATAGATCAAATGACAAATCCTCTTCATCTCCGCAGCTCCACAGAGCTTTTTAGCCTCTTTTAGCTCCTAGTTCTGGGTTAGTACCAAGTTTAGTAACAAAATGAGTGGATTTTTAATTAGCTTTTGCCCCGACGAGCATCACCTTTTTCATACGAAGTGATTTTTGTGTGTTTTCTCCAGGAACAAGTTGGTCAGATTAAAGAGCGCTATGACCACCGGATGCTGCTCAAACACATGCCTTCAGAGTTTAACATCTTCCTGGACCACGTCCTGGCGCTGGACTACTACACCAAACCAGACTACCAGGTAAACCCTGTGTGCTCTCTGCTGCAGTGTGAACAGCCGGACATTAGTTCAGATTCTTGAGTCCGTCTCGTTGTTTTCTTCCAGCTGCTGATGTCGGTGTTTGAGAACAGCATGAAGGAGCGAATTATCACGGAGAACGAGCCTTTCGATTGGGAGAAGGGAGGAAGTGATGTCACGCTGTCGACCAGTGCCTCCAGCCAACCACAGCACAACACCCGACCCACCGCCGCCATGGTGGGGTAAGAACCAAGCCACCAGCTGCATGAAGCCTCCTGAAGCTGACCAGGAGACAATATGTGACGCTTTGTGACTCGGAGTGTGTAGTGCAGACTCGTCTCAAGCATTACGACCTGCTACAAGTGTGTGACGGTGTCCGTATCTGCAGAGACCCTGCAATCCTCTGCCTGGATTTTATTTTATTTTCCTTTTTTCTGTGTTGTGAGGGAGAGAGAGAATTAAAAAGTGGATAACCATAAGTGAATAAATATTGAAAAAATTACACTTTTTTATAGGAATAATATGTATTAGTTGTAGTTGCTGCTTTTTAAAAAAAAAAAAAAAAATTATTTTAATTTTTGCCTGGTAAAAGAAATATGAGTGGCTGGTAGAATTGAGAAAAAGTTAATTTCCAACACTGTTCAGAAAGTTTATAGGCTTCAATAAGCATACATAATAACATAATAAATACATTCATCATATCACAAAACGTGTAAAAACAAATGCTGAAACACACACGTGAACTACAACCAAAGGCTGCCTTGATGGTAGAATATTATATATATAATAAAGTCAAAAGCACCAGAATAACCTTTGGTACATAATTTAATGAGTTTTTAAATGGTTTCTCTTGGGTCCACAGAGCCATCGTGACACCGGTTCCTGGAGATCTCCAGCGGGAGAACACGGACGACGTTCTGCAGGACGAACATCTCAGTGATCAGGAGAACGCGCCCCCGGTACCGCCCAGCCGGCCCCCTGGGGAGACGGGCGTCTCCAACGCCGGGGAGCCCGGAGAGGCCTGGGAGGACACGGACTTCAACCGCAACAGACTCAGGATCAGCCTGAACAAGGTTTGAACTTTTACAAAACAGCCGGACTGATGTTGTAAAGCGGTTTAACGTCAGTTCAGACGAAAAATTGACTTTTTACTTCAGCACTAACACTTACTTTACGTCAGTGATTCCATTTTATGCTGCTTTATACTTCTACTCCGCTACATTTCAGAGAGAACTATCGCACTTTTTTATTGAACTACATTCATCACAACGCACACAAAGGCCACAAAACAGAGTTTTTGCCCCAAGTATTTAAATTGTTACTGAAAATCCTCACTTCCTGTCCTTCCTCAGGGGACTCAGGAGGAGGAGTCAGGTCGGGGGGCGTGTCCAGTGTCGCCCATTCGAGGGGGAGTCCCGGAGTCACCGACAGGTCAGGGTCGGTCTTTACGGTACCGCCGGGTCAACAGCCCCGAATCTGACCGCCTCTCCGCTGCTGAGGGCCGGGCCGACGGCTACGGACAGAGGTGATCTAAAACACAAGAAAACACTAGAGTTGATTAACACCCATAGTGTTGTAATCAAAAAGAAACCAGCGCTAAACTCACTGTGTGGGACTTAACATTCAAAACACAGAAATGAGGAGTGCTGTGAGATTGACTTTAAACTTAAAAACTAAAATATATAAGTCTAGACCTGGTAGAACCATGGACCTATATAAAAAAAGAAGAAACTGTGCCAAGTAGACTTATTTCACTATAAGAAGATAAATGTTCCAATGGCGTCTCATTTTAATGGAAGACTGGAAACTGAATCGCAGTTTGCTTGTAAAGACGTGACTTGAATTGAACTACAATTTTAACGTGAGATGTTAGACATGACTTGGGTTGGACTTTATTGACTTGGAACTTAACTTGGACTTCAACTGACTTGAGATTGTACTTGGATTTATTTCAATTTACTTGAGACTTCCTTTGACAAGACTTTACTCAGACTTAACCTCAAATACTTAAGACTTGATTTGGTTTTGTATCAACTGACTTTTAGACTTGACTTCTTTCACCTGTCTTGAAACTTGACTTGAGTTTAACTTTGGAAGTCAAAGTTAAACTCTTTAGTGTCTTCAGTAGCGTTACAGTCTCGTCACATTCCCCTGTGTGTCCTCCAGGTCCAGGATGGACATCCTCGGCTCTCCGTCTCGTCACGTCTACTCCTCCCAGCCGGCTCAGATGCTGTCCGTTGACCCTGGTTGCCGAGGCGACCGCCTGGCCAGCGGCCGTCAGGAGGTGTCGGTGGCGTCCGTCGACCAGGAGGCGCACAGCAACGCCTTCATCCGCTCCGTCCCGCTGGCCGAGGAGGAGGACTTCGACAGCAAAGAGTGGGTGATCATCGACAAAGAGGCAGAGCTACGAGACTTCCAACCAACCACGTCAGGAACCACTGACGAGGAGCCCGAGGAGCTGCGCCCCCTGGAGGAGCAGGAGGAGAGGAGGAGGCTCAGGGCCGCAGGTAGGAGCTTCAAAAATCTACATCAGGGCTGGGTATCGTTTCCAATACCAGTACCAATATGATACCTTAGTTTTGGTGCCGATAGCAAAACAATACTTACTAAAACAAAAAACCTGTTTTTCTACAAAACACTTTCCTCCATCCAACATGTTAAATGTTGTCTGATCCCCAGCAGCCGTACAAGAACTTTGTCTAGTTAGAATACAGTCTTTGATTTAACTCTCCGATCAAATAAAACTCACCAAGATCACCATAAATATGCTGCCAACATCAGGTACTTTTATGAACACATTTTGGTTGATACCTTGTTCTACATAGAGCCTGACAGGTACCTTTTTGGAAAAAAGCAAATTTCCAGCCCAGCACTTTATTTTGAAGGTGTATTCACCCCTACAGATTGCGATAGACAAAGTGCAATGTTATAGTACAAGTAACGTAACTAGCAAGGCTCCTGCAAAGTAGGTTCTTAATTGACATAGTTTTTTTGTTATTGACTGGAGTAGTAGTAGCTTTCTTCCAATAAATCCAGGAAGTGGAATTTGTAAGATTAACTACCCAACATCAACCCCCTCAGAGGGACAATATAATTCATATTTATTTTTGTAAATCACGCTTCAATAATCACTATTATCACTTTCAGCTTCTTGTAACTCTGGTGAACATCTTGTTTCCCTGCAGGAGGGGAGCTGGTGGTTCGTCCAAAGACCCACACCAGGGAGAGCAGCCGAGGGATGCTAACGCTAACGGAGGAGGAGGCGTCGAGGAGGAGCGGCGGTAGCCCCGCCCAGTCGCCCTGTCACTCGCTGCCGTCAGGACGCCCCCGCCGGAGAGAGTCAGAGCCCATTGGACCTCAAAGACCGGTAAGAGACCCAGCCAGCCAATCAGAGGAGAGCTCAGCTCTCTGATGTTGACGGACAGAGGAGGAAGTGGACGGCTGCTGTACAGATTCAACACTCTGATTACTGTTATAGCAGACGCTGTCACAAGGTGGCGCTCTGCAGCAGCTGCTCCACCTCGTTCATCTGTCAGTCAACATGCATCTTCAAGGACAAATCCAGCATGATCGCAGGTTCAGCTCAATTCCAGATGTCCCTTCTTTGGTTACTATCAGTGTCAATGATTCTGCAGCTCTTTACTTTAGGAAACTTTACATTTTAGGCAAAAAAGAGACCAAGAAGTTGTAGGTTTAGTGCCGGACCTACAGGATAAATCCGGTGCAGGAGCTGCCAACAGATGAGACTGGATGCATAACTAACTTTGTCTATTTGCGTCTGTAGATTTCTCCTAAATTCACCAAAATGTAGCATTAGATAAGGCCTCATTTGCATATTTAAACATTACATTTGACAAAACTTGCTTTACAAATTAAATATTGTCTTAATAAAAGTAATGAACTGGGGAAAGTTCACGATTATATATATTACTTTTAAAAAAAATTACCCTATTCACCTGTAATGTGAATAAAATGTTGTGGATTTTATATACAAGACATATCTTTTAAGGCTGGATTCTCAAAATGAGTTTTTTCACATATTCTGAACCAAAAATCTCCACTTAAGTAGAACTTACTTAAAACAAACTTAGAGGTTTCATTCCTATCTATATTCTGAAGGTTTTTACTGAGGGGTTGGTTCATATATTATTCATAGCCTGATTTATATAATATTTATATAGAACATTTTATTCCTTAAAAAATGGTGAAAATTATTATTTTTTTTTTTTTATGGCTGCTGACAGTATTTCCTGAGTGATACAAAGAGTTATTTTTTGCAAACTTGTAAAACAAAAAATAATTTTCTTAATGTAAGTAATCAACTGGGTAAGTTTCCTTGTATCTATTAGATAATAACTTCTCATGTAGTGTCATTTTTACCTGTAGATCCTCCTCCGACTCTCAGCTAACAGTGAATGTCAGATGGATTTCTGCCCAAACGTGTTTTTCTTGACTCATTTGTTGCATCATCACTCGAGGAGATGAACATATTTTCATCTCAGTACTTGAAATAGGATGATGAGTCATGTTTTGGCCTCTGTGCTTGATCGGCTCCGTGTGCAATTTTACTTTTTTGAGCGAAACTTTAATTCAGAGAAAAATAATCCAAACGTTTTTAATGCATCAGGGCCCAAAGTTTTCTTAGGATTTTTTTCAAAAAATAAAATACAACATAAAACCAACTAACTGATGATTTAAATCAACAACAAAAATAATCTCATTAAAGCACAAGCGAACAAGAATCCATACAGAGATTTACAGTCTCTAGCTCGTGACATGTTCAATACTCTGCGCTGTAGATCCGACATACACATATGGATTAATGGAGGTTTGGTCCTAATCAGCATATAGATGTTTTCATCACCTGGTGCACAGTGCTGCAATTCTTCAGTGCACATCCGACTGGCCGACCAAACATCCGCCGGTCCGGTTGATCTTCAGTCTTTCTAATGAGCGAAACATCTGGACTCATGCTGGAATTGTCCTTTAAAGGTGTCTAAGTGATGACAGGCAGACGGACTCCTGCAGGAGTTTGTCTGCAGCTGAACATCTGTCCCATGCAGTCGATCAGGGAGAGATGGTGATGACGTTCTTCGTGTGATGTTTGAAGTACATGTTGCTCCACAGCAGGATATCTCACGCACATATCTCCCTTTACGTTCTTTAACCGAGGACACGGAAGCTGTCGTCCATTGTTTGCTGACAAATGTTTCAAATGCAAAGTCACTATCAAAGCACACATTCTCTGCGGCAGGTGAAGATGAGTTAAAACTGTCAGCACTGTATGTTTACTTAGATTTCCCTGACACACTGTCTTTATTCCACATGCAACATTTACTCAAAGATTCAGCTTAAAACCGCCTCTGAAAATTGCTTCCTATCACACAGCTGATGTGTTTATACACAGTATACGCACCTAAAGTATATTTGAGGAATGACATATCATATTTTTTATGAATGGACCCTCCTATCATGGTAGATGAGATATTAGAGAGCCAAAGTTCTGTCCCATCTCTTCTTCAGCCGCTAGTTTGACAGTTCTGCAATATATCAATGAAATGATCTAAACTGACGACTGCTTTGAAACATTATTCTGGCAGATTGACCAGAATAATCCCATATTCTCATATTGTTGTTGTGTTGAAGCGTCCGTACAGATGTGTCACATCACTAGTGGGGAGTAAAATCTGTGTTTTAAGACAACGTTCACAGTGATTGATTGGTGACGTTGTCCCATGAGCCTTAGCTGTTGGCCTGCTGTCAAAGCCTCATGGGAGCTGTAGTTGCTGAATGTCGTTTTATCTTTGTTTTTCAGGAACATAATTTCGGCACTTTAGAGAGAAAACACATTTAGTCGCAGATGCTAGTGGAACAGAAGCTAGCTAGAAGAGAGAGCTGGATTTAAAGGTGTAGTCTGACATTTTGAGGAAATACAGATGTTAACTTTCCAGTCTGATTTCCGGACAGATGTTCAGATTGATACCTCGTTCATGTCTGTGCATTGGCTCTGGAGCTGGAACTGTAGGTTATTTTAGTTGAGCATAAAGACTGGAAACAGGGGGAAACAGCAAGCTTGGCTGTGTCCAAGGTTAAAAAAATACACCTGTCAGCTGATCAGAAACTCACTAATTATCACAAATTAACATTATATGTTTGTTTAAACTGGACTGGCACTCGGAGAGCGCTGACTTTCGCCAAGGGCGCTCACGTGCTCCTCGGTTGGTCCCATTTCCTGAGTTTGGGAAGTCGTTCATCCGACTTCGGTGTGTTCATGAGCTTCAAGTGGTAATGTGGAAACAACACATACAAAGAAGATGTGTTGTTTTTATTGCTCAGTTGCTGTTACAACATGAGGGAACTTATTTTCCCCATTATTCCAACACCACATGACCTCGCAATGTTAACGAAAGTGAAACCTAATTAGGATATCCGCTCCGTGATTCGGATACGCTCCAAAAATGTAACGGGTGCTGAACCCTTCCACCGAGTTCCATGAGAATCGGGCCGGTAGTTTTTATGCAAGCGTTTCTGAGAGACGGACAAACAACCAGACACAACATGTTCATTTGTGAGTTTTACGGCTGCTGCTGGGTGGATTCTGTAACCTTTAGACAGAGCCAGGCTGGCCGTTTCCCACTGTTTCCAATCTTTATGCTAAAGTAGGCTAAGCTGAGCGGCTGCTGGCCGAAGCTTCATCGTCAGCGTACAGACGTGAGGGTGGTATCAATCTGAACATCTGACTTTCAGACAGAAAGAGAAGAAGATTTCCTACAACGTTGAATTATTTCCTGAATGAAATTGTCTGTGAGTTTGGCAGCACTTTCATCAGACTGAGGGAAAGTTCACTGTGACTGACTTGTGCTTCAATGAGCTTTGACGAGGCGGGTGTCTCCGTTCAGGGCCGGTGGGTTGGTTGGTATCGGTCACTGGTGCTGATGGTTTCGACTCTTCCTTGACTGGCCTTTGACGCACGAAACAGTTGGTACCGTCCGGCTGTGTGAGCGGTGCTGCCGTCGTTTTCCTCGTCACTGTGGCGCGGAGTTGAAATCATTTTCCATCTCTTTGCGTTTGCTCATGACTTTTGCTTTGGACCATTGTTTTATTTCTGGAGGAGTGAATGTGGAAACAGCTGATCCTGTGGCATTCACCCTGGTGGCCATGATGTTTCTATGTCAGGATGTCGACGATGTTTCCATCTCCTGTTGTTCTGCTGTGTTTTCTCATGTTCTCCGACACGTAAAAAAAAAAAAAAAAAAAGTCAAAGTGACTGTTTCACCACCTGGTTTTACACTCAACACACACACACACAAACACACAAACACACACAAACACACACACGCACACACACACACACACAGTTTGGGTGATTCTGTGAGTATGTTCAGAAAAAAAACAGCCCAGTATCCCATGAATCTGCACCTCACTCTTTATGTCTGGTGTCGGACGCTCAGGCAAAGTAAAGGTGTGGAGGTCGGGGCGGTGGACGGACGGACGGACGTGTAGCGAGTCCGTCTTCCACGCAGGGGACTGGAGTTTGTGTCCTGAAACAGACCTTTTTATTAACCGTACCTACAACCTATCCCTCACACTAAACATACCTTAACCATAGTTTATTTTCCTCAAATCTTTCCTGGACCTCAACCTTAATGCAGCTGCCATGTGCACAGCAGGTAGAACTTTAAAAACACTGACGCTGGACATAACAAAAAAAACATATCGCGGTATCCAAGGTTTTGCAGAAACGTCCAGTATTGACGTTCTTGTCTGACGGGAGTTTTAAAATATATATATATAAAGAACCTCTTTTCTATGACACACAACATGTTTGTGAATGAGAGCTGTGATGTGCTGAAGCTCTAATGCTTCGCTCGTGGACACATTTGAGTGAGGTGGCAACTTTTATAGGCAAAAAAAACTTCTACATCTTATTGTTTGTGTGTTCTGTGTTGGAAAAAAAAAAAACAGTCCGCAGTTCATTTAAAGGAAGTGGATGAAGTTTAACGAAACATAGAGTCCAGCAGGTCATCGTCATCCTGATTCAGGACGTCCCAGTCCAGCATCAGGGTGATGATGCACTGCTTCTCAGTCACTCAGGGGTTCATGTTGAAAACGGAACATCAGTCTGCAGTTAAATAAAAGTTTCTTTACCTTTTTAGCCTGACCAAGAAAGGTTTCCTCCATTAAAGGTGCAGTTTCTGTTTCCTTCAGTGTTTGCACCGTCATCAAGATGCCATTAAAAACACAACATATGTGTCTAGTAGCTGGAAGAAGACATCTTCTCAGATCACTAAAAAGACAAACCCTTTAAGAATTTAGGGAGTGTTTTGTCGAATGTATACAGAGGCCCAAAAAGTCCCAAAATATGATGTTTTCTTTTTAATAAGGTTTGCACACAAATTAAGAAAGCAATTATCTTTCAGGACTTCTGGACCTCTGTAAATTAAAGATGAAGGTAATAAAAAAATTAATAAAAGAAAGAAAGTTTGTGTGAAACTGTCGGCTAAAAACAACATTTGTGTCTGAACAAAAAAAAAAAAACACGGTTGAAAGTGCATCATTTTAAACTGTTATTTTAGGACTAAACATTAAAAGGTTCTGAAAAAGTGACAGTCTTTAAAACAAAGGAACAGCCTCCAAGAGCACGTTGTTACGGAGGACCAAACCTGACCAATTAGGAAATAATCTATTAAAAATGTGATAAGTAAGAAGTGCTGCCAGCGCCCCCTAGAGGCCGCAGAGCTCATTACAGCCACGATATGAACGAAGCACAGAGTTTTACACAGCAGTGCAGCTAAATGTCAAGTTTGTCCTCAGGGCGGCACGACAGGAGCGTAGGGCTGGGCGATATGGAGAAAATAAAATATCACAATATTTTTGATCAAATACCTTGATGACGATATTTAAGGGTTGACCATTGGTGCCTTCAGAAAATATTTACGCAATGAGATTTTCGATAAATAATCATCAATAATGTGTATGTATTGACTAAGTGGGTAAAGGCAAATAATAGAACAGCTAGAACAGTCTGGTGAGTTCAGAAAAAGGTACATAACTTTACTATATTTACGATATCTAAAAGTATAATATCGATATATTGCCCAGCCCTACAGGAAAGATCATGGGGTTATTAAAATCTAAAGATTTAAATCCTCTGAGGAGCAGAAATGAGATCAGGATGTTTCATTACATTCATTTTTTTTATTTTGTATGTGTGTGTGCCTGTGTATTTCTTGTGACATGTTGACCTTAAGGTGGCGCTAGAGGAAAGGTCTGGGGTCATTTAACCTCTGGGGAGTCTGAATATGCACATCTGGGTTCATGGAGAATGAATGTGGAATCGTTGAATTTCACATTTATTTCCCATTTTATTTTCAACTCAAGGATTTCTATTTCATTTTCCTGCGGCAGGATTATTCTTCGTGGGTAATTTCTTATTTCCTTTTCTTTATTTCTTGACTTTCTTTATCCATTTATGCTTTTCAGTTCAGTTCTACATGTATGTGACCATTTGAGTTATTCATGCACTCCTTTATTTATTTACTAATGAGTCAGGTTTGGTCCTCCGTACTGGCTGGCTGCTGTTTACAGGCTGGACGTCATCACTGATATTTCACCTTATCTGCAGTGTAACATCTTATCGTTTAAGGCCGTGCTGAAGCGTGTGCACAAATCCGTTTTTAGTGATATTTTAGCGAGCTCTGCTTTATTTCCGTGTCGATTGTCACCGCTAGACTCAGAGCGAGCTCTCCGCCGCCAACCATCGAGGACTGCCATTCTCTTTTTTACTCCTCTCCAATTCTTCCCTCCCCCCCCCTCCACATAACTACTGATGCCTTTGCCCCCCCAACCTATCGCTTTAAAAGTACACAGTATGTCGAGTTTGACTCACCTGAGGAGACAGAGAAAAGAGCGAGGGTGCCATTGGGACAACAGAAGAAGAAATAAAGTGATGTTTCGGGGTAAGCACAGTTTAGGAATAGTCCTTTACCTCTGTTCTCTCACTCAGTTTCTGTTCCTCCTCTTCCTTTTCCTTCTGTTCAGACATATTTCCTCCCTTTTTTTCCTCCGTCGTGTGTCTGTGTTTTGTGTGCTTGATGAATCCATCTCTCTTTTGTGTTCCCTGTTTCTTTTTGCATCTCCAATGGTAATTTTTCCTTCAGAAATCCAAAGCTCAAAGTGTCAGTTGTCCAGGCTCAGACTGTTGTAGACTAGTGAGCTACAGTATGTGCAGTGTTCGTGCTGGTGTGTCTTTTAAAGTGCTTCTTTGTGGGGGAAAATATTTTCATCACCATTTGTCCAGCTAGAGGGATGCTAGTCTGACCAATCTGGCAACCCACACAGCTAACAATCTATTGGCTCTCTGTTAACTTTTCCATAGCTTCGTACTATTATCTGATAGCTGTAACTGTAGACAGAGTGCCAGATTTACACCAACACTCCCTCAGCTTCTCTCCCAAGGCTCCTCCCCTTGCAACCTTTGACCAATCAGCTGAAGGCTTTAGATGTGCGAGAGCACCAATCAGCTCTCTCCTGTCTAACGCCTGGTCAGATAGGGGAAGGAGACGAGGGCAGGAAGACAAATCAGAGTGTTGGGACGTAGCAGTAGCAGAAAATTAAACATTAAAATACATTTATTTTTCATAAAGAGTCGGTTTCTGCTTGCTAACCTCCCTCCCTCTCTCTGATTGGTCTGTTTGCAGTTGGAAGAGGACAGGCACCAACCGCGGCCCAATCAGCTGAGGAGGCTGGCCTCCTACGTCTTCTCCTCCTCCACCCTGGAGACGGAGCAGTATCCCCACGCAGGGGGCAGCTTCATCCAGAGGAGCCGCTCGGCCGAGAGCAGCCCCGCCCACATCACTGCCGCCAGCGCCTCGGTCCGGCGTCGGCACGCCGGCACTCTGCCGACGCCCGGCAGCCCGCGGAGCAGACATTCGGTCCTGAACGTGTCGAGGACGCAGCTGCAGCAGATGTTAGCAAAGCTCATGAACAAGAACAGCAGCTGAGAGGACTGAGAGACAGACTCAGAACACACACATACACACACATGTAACATGCACACACACGTGTAACATACGTACACGTGACGTATACCGATAAACGACACACACATACACATATGCACATGGACAAACACATACTGTAGATGCAGAGTCGGTCAAACCACATAAACTCTATAAAAACTGCACACAGTGTAGATCACCTACTGAGGAACTGTAATTTAATAAGCCGCATTATTTTATTATTGATGAATCTGTACATTTTTTAAATGTATTTGATTCATCCTTAATTAAATGGTTGCTCATCACAAGAGTCCGAATTGACCAAAGTGACACTTTTTAAATAAAGATGCACTCACTGATTGAGTTAAAGTGCCCATAAATCTTAAAATTACGTGTGTAGTGTCTTTAATTTGAAAAGCTGTGGGGACATGTTAGTGTTTTGTCGAAAAAAAATCAAGGAGTGCACCTTTAAAAAAAAAAAAAAAAAAGAAAAAGCACAAAAAAAAAAGCAAACAAGATAAAGTAACAAAAAGTAAAAATAAGCTCTGCAAATGCAAACACATAGACATAACGAATACTGAGAGCCAGACAATGACCGCACATGTTAATTAAACACAACAAGCCATATGACTGCACACAGCAGTGCTAGTAAACATATAGTGTCACACAAACACACACACACACACACACACACACGTTGAAACTCACGTAGCTCTACTACTACTTTTCAAGTAGAAGAACAGAAGAAGAGGAGAAAAGTGCTGACAACGGGAAATATTTTCCATGCAATAAACTCTAAAAAGCCTCTCTGCAAACCTGATGTTGCACACGCCGCAGACCTGGCAAACTGGAGGAAATAATGTGAAACTGAATATTTCCTTCTCGTTTCCCTGAAGAAGAGGAAAGTGAAACAGATTGAGGCTGCTAACAGACTGTTAAGCTTTACAGTATTTGTGCATTTATTTATTTTTTATTTATTTTTCTGCTTTTTCTGCTAAAAATGAAGGAGCGATCGTCGAGGAATGCAGGTCGTCCCGGCGATCAAGTTTTTGCACCGAGACTTTGGAGTCGGCGTTTCCCCTCCGATCATCCCGTCCACCGAGCAATACACCGACACCGCTTCACCACGCGTCTTCACCGACACAAAACCAGTGATTCGAACGTCTCGCTCTGATTCCAGCTTTATTAAATGTTGTGTGTGAAGAGAGAAGTGTGATTTTTCTCTGTGAAAAGGGATTTCTGAAGGTGTGATAACTCTGATCTCTAAACTCAGCCTTTATGACACAAACTGTTACCGTGCTCTAGGTAAAAGTGCGGTGGCCCGAAAGTGCAAACATTTCACACAAAGAAGAAAACACGGCAACGTTTTAGAAAAAAAACTAATTAGCATTAGTGAATACACAATTTGTTTCATTAAACAACGAAATAAAACCCCACATTTCACGATATTAATTCACAACTCAACAACAATAAAGCAGAAAACAAATAAAAGGACATCACAATATTCATTTTATATAAATGTTTCACAAAAAAAAAAAAGACAAAAACACTTCAACTAGAAAGAAAACAAATTGACAATATAAACTACGCAACATTCAAAACAAGAAATATTTTTGCAAAACAAATTAAGAAACGAAACTTGTAAATCACAAAAAAATTAAATAAAACAGAAACTTCTGTGACATCTTCTCACGATTATTTTGCTGAATGTAGCAATTGCTAATTTAAGTTAGCTAATTTCCGATTTATTTCTTCGACTGTTTAAAAAAAAATTCCTTTCATGAAATGTTGTCTTTCGCTGTCGAGGGCCGCGATGTGGCGGTGCGACGCCGGCATCGCAGACACAGCTGTCTCTTTGCATTTAAAGCGCCCTGTGTTCAATGTGACACTTTTATAGCTAACATTTTTTATGATGTAGACCGCAAATGGACGCGGAGGAAGCAGTTAAACAGAGAGCATCATGGGAAGAGAGACATCGCACAGTATCACTGGCTGTTGTGGATGCAGAATATGATAGTTACACTCACGTCAGTTTGTCATGTGACTGTTGCATATCTTCTTTGAGCAGCTGTGATTTTTATTTGAAGATTATGACTTAATTATCTCTCTATTTTAAGATTACACAAAGTGTCTTGGTCCACCGCGTTGCTGCAGACTGAAACATATCTTATCATCACCATGAGATTTGTTTCAGCCATTCATGTTCTCCAGAGGATGAATTTCATCTGACTTTGGTGATCCTCGAGCGCCATCACGAGGTTGACGTTTGAGCGTTTGAGGTGTAATATCTCAACGCTTATTGGATGGATTGTGATGAAATTTGAATCAGACATTCGTGTTCCCCTGAGGATGGATTGTAATAACTTTGGTGATCATGGCTTTCATCCAGCACCATCATCAGGTCGACATTGTGTCCAATACATACTTTGGTTTATCACCAAATACCTGCTGAACCAATGATATTCCCATCAGCCTTAGCTGTACTTGTGTTTACTGCTAATTCGCTAATGTTAGCATGCTAACAGGCTAAACTAAGATGGTGAACATGGTAGACATTATACCTGCTAAACATCAGCATGTTAGCATGTCGATATGATGAGAAAATGAAGTCATAATCTCGAGATAACAAGCTCAAAGAAACTTCAGAAACCACAGCTGGTCAAAGCTTCAGAAGGTTGTTGTGGAGATTTAATGTTTCATGTCTCACCTGCATCGCTCCACGTTTGGATGTTGTGTTTGAGTTCAATCCAGATCTTCCAGAGGACGAAGTAGATCCTGTTTCATTCATGAGGACGGTCAATTAGAAATGTAATCAATAGGATTGCGTTGGGCTTTTGTTGGTGGAGATACTGTAACCGTTGACTTGAAGATGGTAGGTTTAGGCTGTCGTGTTGATTACTGTTTGAGTTTTTTAAAGGCTGCCTGTTTCTGTTTGAGCCAGCTGACCTAATGAAGAGTTGTAAAGGTGACGTGATGGTCATTTATCTGTAAATGGCAGCGAGTTTGACCGGAAAAGAAAATCTTCATTGTTGTGTTGAACTCATTCTGCAGAGGTCTCTGATGAGCTTTACCTGGTTCCTGACATCTCGCTGGGTGTTTGGTTCACTGTCCTATTTCCATCGTGCTTCCTCTACCATCACTTTTTTCTTACCGCTGGATTTCACTGTTGCACTTTATCACTGAGTCGACCGGAGAGGGGGTCAGGCCGGGCTGATGGATGCAAAACACGGATGCAATAAGTGAAATGTGGGATGTTATAACAAAGAAGAAACGTATTTAAATGGCCGTTCTGGTGGTTGTTTTATTCATAGCCTCAGTTTTTGGTTTCAGTTCATTCGTATCAAAAATCAACCTTCAGAGACTTGAACTCACGTCCAAGGAGAGTTTTGAAAACACGATGATAACGGAGAGAAGACAGCTGTGTGATCGGCGTCACATTTCAAGTTGATTTCTACAGAAATTAACTGGGAACAATGGCTGCCTGAAAGCCAGGAAATCCATCTGATGAAAGATGTTTTTTTTAAACGATGAGCAGGAATGAAAAGTAATTAATGTGATGAAATAAACCACCACCACAATCCTATAATGGCTCCAGTAAAGCAGAGCGACGGCTTTCTTATTTCACAGCGCAGCGTGCCATTTTCTCCATTTCACAAGCAATGAGACAGAATAAAGTTACAGTCAGTAACGTTTATATCGTAAAGGCATGCATAGTTGATGAAGCCAGAGTCCGTTTCAGTGTTGGCCAATGGGACATGTGTTATTCGTTGGTTTTAGTGAAAGCATGTCTCCGTTGAGAAAAGGGTTGTTCCTGGTACATTTCTTCAAAGGAAAGTGTCAACATTGCCATCAAATCAGCAAACATCTTACATCCAAAGCTATGAATACATTGCACGAAGTGATTGGTTGAAGTATTAGAGACAGAGGAGGTGGAACAGCTCATATGTCACAGACAGATTTTTCAAAAGGGGGCGTTCGGATTTGTATACAAAATCCCACAAATCTCCAAATAGTTTGACAGCTGAAAAAGTGCCATGCCCCCCTAAAAACAACCCTTACTCATAAATTGAGTATTAAGCCTGCTTTGTTTTTATTTAAATAGAAGTGAGTTACCTCAACTCATTGGGTGTTTCTCTTCCCTCTAGACTTATTAAATGTACCACCACAATACTGGTGTGTAAGAATTAAAACTAGAATGCCTCTTGGAGAGCGCAGACCTCCGCCAAGGCCAATGGTGCATTCACATGCTCCTTGGATGGTCCCATTTTCCCGAGTTGGGAAGTCGTTCTTCCGACTTCGGTGTTCGGTTCATGAGCTTTTTGTAAAGTGGAAACAACATGGACGCTACAAAGAAGATGTGTTGTATTGTATTTCCCAGAGTGTTTAAACAACAACAGCTCATTCCGAGTTGTTGTACAGAGCTGAGGGGACGTTCACGTGAATTTTCCCAGTTGGGAACCAATTTTTTCCAATTACGCCGACAGCACATGAATGCAGCACAAATGCCCTATCACGCCATGTTAACGAAAGTGAAACATAATTCATATATCTGCCCCGCGACTCGGATATGGGGCCAGTAGGGTTTCCGTAAATCCTGCGGACAAACCGAGAGGAAAACCTAACCTCCTTGGCAGAGGTGACAACATCAATAGTTTGTTCAAATGTAGTTTCACAAAGTCTGTTGGGTTGTTCAGAGCCTCCAGATGTCAAAGATTCAACTGTCATTGGCTATAATCACCATCTACATGGTGTCTGCACACTTTGAATGAAACAAAGGTCTTACAACAAAATGAAAAGCCATCGCAACAAAAAAACATGTCATTTACGGGTTTGAGAAAATATATCACGTTTAGGTTCTTTTGTCATATTGAAGAAAAGATCTTTACAAAAGTCTTTGTTTTGACATTTACTGGTAAACCTCTCCAGTATGACTTGTAGATATTGTCCTTAAAAGAATCAGCGCTTGTTCCATCCAGAGAGATTGAGGCTTTAAGTAGAAAATCTACAAACATGTGAGGTAGTTTTAGTTTGGTCTCCACCGTGTTACTGAAGGTTGTAAGTGTTGAGCTGTGAAACCCTGTTTAATATTTGGTCGCTGCTAACGTCATACCAAAGCAGCGCTCTGTGGTTTGTTGCTTTGAACGTCCCTCGAACGACAATCTTCAAAGTCAGAGCTGTGTCTCCTGAACATGTTCAAAAACGTTTCGGAGTACACGACATGAGACTAGCTAGGACGGCCATTTTGTGCAGTGAAACGGTTGCTTTCTCAATGTGTTAAAGGGCTACATTAAGTAAATATGCACCACTTGCTGATTCATTGAGCTTGAGGCATCAACATTGGCTCAGCCTGAGCATGTCCCTCTGTGCGGAGGCTCATCACAGCTCCGGTCTGATGAGGAGACAACCTGAGTTTGTTTTCATGCTGCTTCATGCTGAGTTCAGGATGTCCTGCCTGTTTTATATTTAGCATAGCGTTACAGTACAACCACTTAGAGAATGTATAAAGTGGACTAGCTGCTAACTTTATTTTGCACGCCTGCAAAATGATTCACCTAACGTACAAGATTGTCACTGATACATGTCAATGTTTTGTCCTGTGTCACCATGAGCGCAGGGCCACATTCAGTTAGAACCAGGCGGTAGAAAGCTTTGAGTGTGCTTATTATGCTGACGATACACTTTAAAAAAAAACAAAAAACGATTCACAGCATTAATGACGGTATGTCGTACTAAGAGACTGTTTACCGACTGTCGCCACTCTTTGCATGAGATCTACTGTTTGTACGACACGCACCTCTGACTGTAAAATGACTAAAAACAACACTGTACTGTAATTACAACTAAACACAGTGAATATACACCTCTGACTGAAAAACGTCTGTGATTTTTTTTTTTTTGTAAATAAATCCACACCGCTACTAGAGGGGATACTCACGGATCAGAGCTGTGGAGTCCGGAGATGACTTTCACAAGAGGCGGCCGGAGCCTTTCTTATCATCACATCTTTAATTATGCTGTGAGATGCGAACATTTACGTCCATTGTTAGTGGAGCAAGTCACGCTGCATGATGCTGCTAAAAACATCATCGACTTCTCTTAATATTCGGCTGTTTCAGTCGATCGTTCCCGGGTGAATGAAATGTTTTTTTACAACTACTTTTATGTCAAATGTTTTGCTGTTTTGGGCGTAATTCCCATCGGTCATAATAGGATTTGATCCACAACTTCATTGCAGAGACACAGTGTCGCAACAACCAATGTGAACTTTAAAGATTTTACTCAAACTGTCCACCGTTAACAGTCGGAAAATCTTGAAGAGCTACATCCTGGCACTTAATGCTTTTTCGCAGGTCAACAGACCATTAAAAAGGTTTAACTTGGAGAATTCATTCAAAAATCCAAAACAACAAAAACCAAATGATTTTAAATTGTCCAAAAAAAACCTGTGTAGTGCAACTGAAAAATACTTGTAAGGCTGTACACTCCAACAAAATGTGTTTTTAAGGCTGTCCAACTGCTGTTCAACATGGTGCTGTGAGCAAACGCTTGTATGAAGACTTCAACTATTAATTTAATGAAGTGCAGAGTTTTAACAAATGAACATATTGCCAGCCTGCCAAAATATGTGAACAGGCCTTTTCAGCTGAAAGAACACATCAAATTTAATCTTGTTTGGAGTGTCGTGTCCGTTGCTGCTCCTCATGTGGCAATCTTAAAAAATATATATACGTTTATTAGGTTTCAGTTGATTTAGGCAAGAAAATATTAAAGAGTTTCCAGAAAACCCAAAAGATTCTCCAGTTCTATTGGTTACAAATTCCTGATAAGTGCAGTATTTAGATGTGATGGTCAACAGTAGTACTGCTAAATGGTCAAGTCTAAATTAGTTCCCGAAAAAGCTAGAATTTGAAAGGTTTTATTAAATGCAAAAATTACATTTCCATCACATCAGAAATTCTGCAACTTTGAAGCCTTTATGTCTTGAGACTTTTCTCAAAACTAATTCTGGATTAGTTCGGATTTAGCTGTTATAACTTTAAAATCCCACAAACTTTTTTCAGAGTCCGCCACAAAACATTTATACCTCATGAATCACACACTAGAATTATATACATGTAAAAAAAAAAAAAAAAAAAAAAAAAAAAAAAAAAAATGTATTACGCTCCTTCCACACACCCATTTTATTGCATATTTGATATGTTAGTTCTGATCTTTATGGAATAACAGGGTGATATTGTACAGATAATGTGTCTGTAGAGAGAACAAAACTGCATTGTGTCTTTAGAGGTGAACACTCGTCTCCATGTTAGTTTTGTTTAAATCTATACCACATTCAACAGTTTGTTAATCAGATCAGTATGAACCTTGTGTGTCACTAATAGTTGATTCTCAAAGAAACATTCAGATATTTTAAGAAATCTTATCCAGTCTGAAAAAAGAGAAGAACATCTCTGTGTTTGGAGCACAGGGAGAGGTCCAGGGAGTGTTTAGCCTAGCTTAGCACAATGACTGGTAGCAGTGGGAAACTGCTAGCCTAGCTACTACCTTTACAAGTATCGTGTTAGCTATCAAACTAATCAGCAGTTCATCCTGCAGTCAGCTGTGACCCTGAGGACGACAAAAAACATATTTTATAAAATGTCTAAATGTTTCTTTTCAAGTTTTTGCAATAACAGCAGAGTTTCTGTTGTCGAGGTTAAGAGGACTGAAGCGCTCACAGTGTAAGTTCAGCGTGATGATCCGTGAGTGTCTTTCACTTGTATAGTACATATAAGCGTTTTTTTTCTATCACTCTACTGTATGATTGTACAGTACTGCTTGTATAATTTACAGGTAAAGCATGTATTTTAAACTTTTTGTAAATCCAAATGATAACTGTGTACATATATACAGAAATGTAGAAAGTAATTAGGTTTGCAGTTAATCTCTAATAGCATGATAATTAGCGGGGTTTAGTATGTATGTACAGGCTGTATGTTAAATCTTTATGAAGGGAAACACTTGAAAATCACCTGATATCAGACTGCGTGCTGTCTAAGGATAAACTCTGCAATGCATTTTTTTGTGCCTTTTATATCAATGTATGTAATCTAGACAATCTTGAAAAGCTTGTGTACAACCAAAATAACATTAAAATGGTTTTGGGGGCAAATACATCAGTTCCTGCTGAATTTCTTACTAAGAGAGGGGCCGTTAGCTAAAACGCGGAAGAGTGCTACACACGTTAGCTTCCTCTAAAACGTCAACAAACATTCTTTCTTTTTTTTGTCTTAAAGATTATAATTTTTTTTTTTTTTTTTTATGTATGTACTAATAGAAGCATAAATATATTGACAAAATCTGATCTGACATTGTTCATTCCTTCATTACTTAACAAGCACACCGAAAATCCCTGGCAGGGCGCTGGGGAGCGCTTCATCAAAAAAGTGTCGATGCTAAATAGATTAGCATCGCCCCTTTGCTTTTTATTAGTAGCTCTTTTGGATACCATCTATTTGTTTGACATTGTTTTTTCACTATAAGCACCAACCAGTGCTTTTCCAAAAAGTTCTGAGATTTCCCACTAGAAGTAATCTGAGCCGCCGTTGAAAATAGTCTGAGCGCTCTGAAAAAAGACAGTTTGTGCAGCGCTTTTTCTCTAGGTGGCTGCATGTGCTCCCTACTCATTGAGAACAATTGAAAAAACTAATTTCCTACTGAACAAGTCAAGGTTAACCAGCCTCTTCAGGATGGACAAAATGTTTGAAATCCTCCTCTATTACGGTTTCACTGGTCATGCATGTCTAAAAGCTGCTAATGAGTTCTAGGCCTTGTGTTGATTGTGATTGTGATATGTCCTCATCAGTAAACTCCTTCCATGTTTTGTTCCAGGTTGTCTTGTTTTGAGTAGATTCGGTTGTAATTAAGAGTTTTGTTGTATTGTTTCCAGGTGTTGTCGCCGACGGAGCAGAGCATCCCGTCGCCGACCTCCCCGGACTACCGGACAAAGGGCCAGAGCGACGAGAAGGAACATTTCCATATCCTTCCTCAGCTCCAGGCCAAGAGGGCCGACTTCCTCACCGTTATACTTACCGGTACCTTGCCTCAGCGCCGGAGCTTTGCCACGGCAGATGAAGAAGTCCAAGAATCTCCAGGGCCAAGGGATGACGACGTCACGAAGAGTGAGTCCAACAGCGAGGCCAGTCAGAAGAGCACTGAACGTAGCCAGGACGCTGCGCCTTCAACACTCATGGCCGAGGACCAGAGGGGCCAAAGGGAGCACGCCTCAGCTGCTGATGCAGACCCTGACCTGGAGGACGCGTCCAAAACCCTCGTCCTCTTCTCACCTGGAGACACTCGTAAGTCTCCCTCTGGTTGTGATCACGTTCTAGAGGGAGAGTTGGCCACACCGTCTGCTCTTAGTACCGACCGCCTCATTGTCGGGGAGGCGATTCAGCCTGAACCCTCTGAGACGGGCCGTTTGTCCCCTGCTCTCAGGTCAGACCTGAGGCCTTCCACACCCATCGCTCCTGCATCTCCGCCCTTCACCAAAGTTGAGCGCACTTTCATCCATATTGCAGAGACATCACACCTCAATGTCATGTCTTCCAACGGTCACTCTGCCAAAGAGAGTGACCGGGAAGTCTTGGCCATCATGAAGGCACCAGCTGTAGAGGATGACACCCATGAGCAGGAGGAAGCACCAGTGACAGAAGAGTCTCGAGAGGGGTCTGTGCCAGACACAGGTGTTGTTGACAAACACCCCAAAACTGAGAATGGTCCGTCAACTATCCTGGCCCAGTCTTTGGAGCCTGTCCCAGAATCCATGTCACCAGTTCCCACAGATCTGTCACAGGAGCCTAAGAAACAGCCATTATCCAGTGAAGAAGCAGCCAAGCTTCAGACGACCGGGTCAGAACTACCGCCTGCCACAAAACCCAGAATCCGGAGCCGAATCCCAGTACTCATCTCTGAAGAGGACTCAGGCTCAGAGCAGTCCTCCTCCCTCTCAGCTCGGGCTCGTCTTCAGCAGCGGGCCAGGCAGCTGGACTTGGCCCGCATGCTGGTCCAGAAGCAACAGGGTCGCTGGATGAGGAGGAGGATGCTGTCTGGGACGTCATCGTCCTTGTCCTCTGGGGACGATGAGCGGCGGAGGGCTTCTGAAACTCTGTCCACCGCCGGCTCAGAGGAGGACACACATACCTCGGACGAGTCCAAGAGGAGCTCCCGTCTCAAAACGACTGAAGAGCAAGGCTCCAAAGAGTGCAGGAGCAGGATCCCCAGGCCTGTCACCCCCATAAAGAGGCCACAAGGGGGGCTCGCTGCTGCTGCTCCATCTCCTCTCTCCTTGCCAGACTCCAGTTCTACCAAAGGAGCATCATCCTTCACTAACGGGTATGATTCTGGTTCTCCCTTTTAGTGTGTACAAGTTTAGATTATGAAGCCGTTTAAATAAGTATTTTTTAAATCAAATTTAAGGGGAGACACTACACGTGAATGGGGCAAAATTTTTAACTAATAGATATCACCATGAAACTTTGCCAGTTGATTACTTACATTAGGACAATTACTTTTTGTATTACTGATTTTTTGAAATTTCATGTTTAAATATACAAATAAAGAATTATCTTATTAATATGTGCTCATTTGCATACATTTCCGGAACAGAAAGTTGAACATTAGATTAAGCCAGGTTCGAAAGTCTTGTTTCATTTTGTTGACATGTAAGAGTCAAAGGTTTTTACCGAGGACATTTTGGATATTCCCAAAATGCTGTCAACAGCCCTATAAAAAAATCAATTCTTGCAATGCTTTGAGGAATAAAATTATATATTAATCAAGCTGTGAATGATATATGAACAAACCCCCTCAGTGAAAACCTTCAGAATATAGATAAGAATAAAACTGGAAAGTTTGGTGTATTCAGTGCTATTCAGTGCTACTGAAGTGGAGATTTTCTTATTTTCATTTTGAGAAAACAACCTTTAAAAATATGTATTGTAAAATCCCATACATTTTTACAACTGGTAAATTGGGTAAAACATTTAACTAACAGATGTCACCATGAAACTTCTCCAGTTCATAACTTACATTAAGATAATTATTTTTTGTATTACAAATGTTCTCAATTGCCATCTTTAAATATGCAAATGAGGCATTGTCTCATGCTAACTTTTGGTGAATTCAAGAGAAATCTACAGACGCAAATAGGCAAAGTTAGTAAAATAACCACAAGTCTGAAAGAAGACATGTTATGGAAACAAAATTGCCCAAACTCTCTTGACCAGTGCATGAAAAGAACATGTTTTGGCCTGTAGTGTCTCACCTTAAAGAAATAACACCTTCAATGTACTTTTCTTTCCAAAGGAATCAGAAAATTGGACTAAGCACTCTCAGCACTCAACGGAAAACCAAACCAGTCTCGCCCAGGTCGTCCTCCTCATGTCCCCGTCCATCTGCTGGCCCGTCCGGCAGCCCTCGAATGCCCCTGCGAGTCCTGTTTGGAACCCGACGCAGCCTTAGCTCCAACCACTGCAGGACTGACAGCCCCTCCCCTCAGAGAGTATGTCCGTCCAGGCAGCCCCTCTCGGTTCGAGCCCCAACCGTCCCCATGCTACCACCCAGGACTACAACAACCATGCGGCGCAGCGTCTCGCAGGAAGCCACCGCCCAGACCTCCTCAGGCACCACGCCCGCCAGGAGCAGGCCGAAACCAGCCGGCGCGGCAAAGGCAAAGCTGAATGCCAGGGAGAAGGTGGCGCCCGCTAGATAATACAAAGAGACTCATAGCTGAGACATGTTTGTGTATAATCAGTCTTCGGACAAGATACGCCTCAAAGGTTCTCGCCTGATTCCATATTAGACTGTGATGTTACAATCACCTCCTTCAATTCATTTAATGTACACGGACCTCTTTTTTTTTTCTTCTCAAGGACAGCTTACTGAACTATTTTCATGGGCTTCCAGTAATCTTCACTAACTGTCGTACAGGAGCGTTGCTGCCATGGTGCTATGGATACGTCTTCTGCTCCCAGGTTTAAACCCTGATTTAACTGGTTTCTGGAGCTGAGAATCATGGCCTCCAACAAGTCCAGTTTCAGAAACTCTCACCATACACAGTACTCCCAGCTTGTCCACGGCTATACTACTCTTCTATTGACAGTACCTTGCTTGGTTCACATTGCATGGTGAAGTATATCACAAATACATTCAATCTGTAGAAGGATAACAAAAATCTGTACCTTTTAAATTATATAGTTCTGCCCTTCCTATTGGGATAAACAGGCAAAAAAAGAGACCAAATTGGACTGGTTTGAATGCCTGAATAATGTTAATATGATAATAGATTCCTAACTATATCCTGTACTTATTATGGTCTTGGATAAAAAGAAGAGTTGGATGTGAACACAAAATAAATCGCTCGGCCGCTCGCCTCCTCCTCATGGTGTGACAATGGGCATGCTTTAATCATTCTATTTTCTGGGTGTTTTTATTTTATTTATGCTCTGAATTGTATATAATAGAATCATTTCCCATAAAGACATCTTTATTTTTTATCTTGCCAAGCAAAGTGTAAATTTCAAGTCTTTAACCTTCTGTTCCAATGTGTTGGCACTATGCCCGTTTTTTACGCATGAGAAAAACAGGGTTAACCATGAGAGGAAATTATACCTGCTTGGATTCTGCTGACAGTGCAAAGGCTTGCTGGTCGTTGGAGCCCATGTTGTGTTTGTATGGGGTTGATGGGCACTGAGCTGTGAAGTAAAGTCTTGGTCATGTGGATGGACGGGCGTCTTGTTGTTCTTTTCTTACTGGTTTCCAGTAAACCCAGGGACCCGGCCTGATCTGGATCCAGACTTTCCAACAGGGACGTGCACAGACATTTTTAAAGGCTGTAGTTTAAGCAGTGTCCCCAGTAAATCTCTGCATTGGTGGAATGTAATTAAGTGCATTAACTCAAGTACAATGGTGAGGTACTTGTACGAATACTTGGGTTTTTCCATTTTATGCTACTTTATACTTCTACTCTACTACATTTATTTAACAGCTTTAGTTACTTTGCAGATTCAGGTTGTTAATACAAAATATAAATCAGCTAATAAATGATGTGGTATTGTAAAAATGAAATTAGCTGCAACATTAGTGATGCTTCCACATTAATGTATCAAAAATGATAATCCAGTAATAATGTTTTTCTAAAGCCATTTTTTCATAATTAGTGCTTTTACTCTTGTTGTTTTAAGTATATTTTAATGCTAATACTTATGCACTTTTACTTAAGTAATATTTTTAATGGAGGAAGATAAAGTCACTAAAATGTAACTGTTGTCTGCCAGGCACACAGACATGCTCTCCTGTGTAATATTAAAGCAATTTGTCAGAGTCACTACCAGCGACTGTAGACTAAACTGTAATGTCAGTATATAAAAAAATGTTTTAAAAATTATTTGAATGTATAATATTATTATTATTAGTAATAATAACTAACAATAATCACAATAACAGCAATACTAACAACAATGATATAATAATAATAATGATAATAATAATAATAATAATGATAATTATAATAATAATTATAATAATAATAATAATAATAAGTGCATGTAGTTCCTACCTTCGGCCACCAGGTGGCGGTGCCGATGCGCCGGAAACCATGAAGAAGTAGCGGCGATGACGCAGATCCAAGATGGCGGTGCAGGTGGAGTTGTGTTGCTTAGAAACTTTCCCGTCACACCTGAGTCCTCTGGATGTTTTGATATTAAAATCTCACCTGGACTCGGTTTTCCAGAATGATACCGATCCACCGACCGTCCTCTTCACCCCGCAGCGGCCTCAGGGCTCCGGGAGGCCGGGCATTTTACTGCGCGTTCACCCAACCACCGAAGAGGAGACTGCGGGCTCCCCCAGAGCCCAGTCCGGGGGCCAGGTCCGGCTGTTGACCAGCCGCCTCTTCCTGCGGCACCACGGGCTCCAGAAGCTCGGCAGCACAGGGACTGTCCGGGCTCTGGACCCGGTCCCCCTGGACAGAGTGGTGCTGGGAGCCCGCAGCAGGCAGAGCCTCCGCTGGGCCGGAGCTGAGCAGTTCACCGCTGTGCTGCTGGAGCTCTGCCGCCCGGGACAGTGGCTGCTGGCCCGGCAGGGAGACCCGCTGCTGCTGCCCCGACACCTGCTGCTGCTGGGAGAGGACCCCGGACAGGTGAGACCCCGGAGCAGGTTTTATTAAAACTGAAGACTATAAACACTTTATTAATACTTCATCAACACGTCAGTATCTGAACTTCATCAGCTGCATTTCTGTGAATATTGTAAATTTGACATTTTTGATAACTGAGAGAAAAAAGTGGAACAAAGCAGCTTCTGGTGAAAACTTAATATTTAAAAACAATATTAATCAGTTAGTTTGCACTCTTATGTCTAATAAATCAAATCACAATTAAACATTAATATATTTCTCAAGCAATTTTTTTTATTTAAATGATTAAATGTCCTCATCCTGAATTTATCTTAAAGTTTTGAGAATTTAGACATAATATATTATATTAGGTGGCATTTATATGCAACAGCATTACAAAATAAAACGTTTAAAAACTGTCATTTTTAAAGCAATCAACACTGTCAGATATTCCAACATTTCTGATAAAATCAACTAGAAATGTCATAACAGGGTTTGATAACTTTAAAAATATCTATTTTGTTAAAGTTGTCTTTATTAATATACTTGGAAACATGCATCCTGAGAACAGAGCAGCTGGTTTGATGAAGTGTTTTTGTGCTTTCTCTTCGGGTGCAGCAGCAGCTGTTGGAGCTGCTGGTGTTGGAGTGCAGTCCTGTAACACAGGGACGGATCACCGCCGACACCTCTCTGGTTCTGACAGACTGCTGGGACTCAGTGGACCACCCGGCTGCCCCCCCGCCCTGCAGACCGCTCAGACTGTGTGTGTCAGACTTCGCTCATTACGCCGACGGCCTCGGAGGGGGGCGGTCCCTTCTCGACAACAGGAAGCTGCTGGGCTCGGGGTTCTCGGGCGTCCTGCAGGCGCTGGAGTGCAGGGTGGACGTCCGGGTGGTGGACACTCAGCGATGGCTCGGGGTCAAAGGTCAGCAGGGAGCTGCTGTGGACGTGGACAGCTGTGTGTTTGTGAGCAAACAGCTGCTTCTCAGGCTGGGGCTGTTTAACCAGGAGTGGGTGAAGCTGTCGAGGCCGGGCGGGTCCTGCAGACCTCCCGCAGGTCTCACTGATGTCAGGGCGGCCGTCTGCAGGCAGCGGCTGGTCTCTGTGCTCGTGGTGGATTCAACGCAGAGTCCAGACCTGCAGAACCACGAGGAAGTTGGTTTCATATCAGCAACTCTGTGGTTCAACATGACTGAAGGAGACGTGATCCCTGTGAACAGCTGCACTCTGAGGATGAAGGTGCAACTAGAGCTGAACATCTAATCTGAATGTTATCGATATCGCAGTATGGACTAGTGCAATATCCAATTCGCATGAGGCAAAATATGTCTCACAATACCATTCTGATTAAGTATTGTGGTGCTGCACCGATGTCCCGGCCTAAAGATCGTATTATACAGACTTAAGAAATCTATGTTTGGTACAGATCCTCACTAAAAAATCACACCATGATCATTTTAATATTATTAATATTCTTCATTGAAATGAAGAGTAATATGCGAAAATGATCACCCTCCAATATCATGAATCATATCGCAATTGCAATTAGTTTTTATTTTTATTTCAAAATCGTTCAACACAACACAGTCACTGAACACACCGGTGGTACCCAACCTAGGGGTGGGCCCCCTGAGCGGGTCGTGAGGTGAATCTAAGATGGGCCCAAAATGATTACCAGGGGAGGAAGTCAGAAAAAAACGTAATTGTTTACACAAAATTACATATATTTAAATTTTATTTTGTCTAATCCATCACCAGCAAATCATTTTTCACAGTAAAAGCCAAGGCCAGAAAGCTTTTAGTGTGAAAATCAGCAGGAAGTGTTGAAGTGGTGAAATGTGAAAAGTGAAATGTTCTTCGATAGAGGAAACCTTGCGAAATGGTGTCCTAACAGTTGAATAATAATTAGTTGTGTCCCAACATCCTGATCTCTTGTTGCTCCGTCTCAGAGGTGGAGACCGTCTCCTCCGGCGCGCGGCGGACATCACTCTGACAGTTTCTGTCGCTCGGCTTCTCCAGCGTTCGCCAGCGAGCTCCACGTCCAGCCGGTCCTGTCTCCGCTCTACAACAACCTCAGCTGCTACGACAAGCTGCTGTCTGCACACTTCAGTACGCCCAGGTCAGCCTGTCCCAGTGCCATGCTGCATACTAACTGCATGAAGTTTATCAAGTATATACTTAATAATGATTATTCTGCTGTTTCTGCACTTGGTATACAAGAACATACTTATATTATACCATCCGCCTGCTGCCACGAGTCAAACTGTGACAAATGTTTGGCAGCTGTGAGCAGCCGAATGTCTCGGTCTTGCAACCTTGAAAATATGTTACATATATATATATATATATATATATATATACACACATACATATACATGCATACATATACTACAATCTCACAGCAGCTTCATTGTTTACAGTGAGATGTCTGAGAAGTCTTTCTTGCTTGAGGTTGTAGAAAGTCCTCTTGACAAATAGATTTAGTTTGAAGGGTTTGTTTTGTACATGGAGAACAAAACACTGTACAATGTTTAAACCAGACTGACCATGTAAAGGACAGAAAGAGACAAAGATCTCTGAGCAACAGCTCAGTAAGAACAGAAGAAATCAGCAGTTATTTCTTAAAGAAACTGGAAGTTTAACATCAACATGTGTGCAGATTTAAATAAAACAACTTCCTGTTTCAGTGTCGAGATCACAATAACGCCTCTAACGAGCTGAAACTAACAGGCAACGTGTTGCTTTATCAAGATATTCTTCAACCTTCACAATAAAAGGTTAGTCTAGTGTGAGCAGCACTGATGGAATATGATGAACATACATTTAAACCTCTTCAGTCTAACACTGAGGAGACTGCA
>CALSBV010012191.1:2357844-2373427 GCA_943590825.1 Bovichtus diacanthus | reverse complement strand
ATCATATGCAGAATCATATGCAGGCTGGGTATATGGATCATATGCAGGCTGGGTATATGGATCATATGCAGGCTGGGTTTATGGATCATCCGAAAGCTGAACACACTGTGTTTAGGAGGGAACTTTAATGACTGTATACGGGCCAGAAGCACACGCGTTTCTAGCGCGCGACCAGCCGTCACAAAAAATTGTTATACTGTTTTAGATATGGGCGCGAAGGCCTAATTAACAATATATTAAATATTAAAGCCCCTCCAAGCTAACTTTGCTTTAATATATATATATATATATATATATATTTTTTTTTTTTTTTTGTAGTAGCCTATTCATTCATTCCTGGTTTCACAATCTGTGTTTAGTTGAAGGAGATTAAACGGTGATTTACAAAGTTAATAAGAAGAGCGTCTCATCTCAAGCCAAGAATTATTGCTCATGATGGTTGGAAAATTATGCTGTTTTATTCTGCAAACCGTTTAATGCCAACATGAAACACTGTAAATGAACCACAGCAACGGGAGGGCTCGTGTCTAAGCGACTTTACTTTGTTGTTTGTCTGTTGGAGCAATTCAAATAATGCGAAATAATAGGCTTTAGCCTACGGATTTGTCTAAATCAGAAAAATGTATTTGGCATTTACTAATTCATGATTTAATGTGTGAGTTCAGTGTGCTCAGTGTGCGTCATTCAGCGCTTTGTGTGAATAATGTATTAGATGGGATATATTATTTACTATTAAACATGTTCAATTACGATGTAAAAACATTCAGAAAACTGGATATATAAATCGGCCTCTCCAAAAATATAAAAATATTTTATACATATATTTACTTTATTATAATTGTAATTATAATTATTATTTGATGTGTCGTATTGCATTTTTATCTTTATTGTATGTGCTGGACTACACATAAAGGTTTTATTATTATTATTATTATTGTTATTATTATTATTATAATTATTATTATTATTAATATTATATTATTATTATTATAACATATTGTTACAAATATAGTAGAACCTGCTTTAATTATCCGTGATTATATAATGCTCTAAAAACACTTTTACATTTTAAACTTATGATGGGTTTTTGTTTAAAACGAATCATTGACATTGTTTCCTTGTGATATTATTGACCTTATTTGCACTTCTTTGATAATATTCTTGGATATTTATTTAGGCAAAGTGCGTGATCATTTCTTAATAATAAATCAAACTAAAAAAGGACAAGAATCTTCTTGCTGTTTTGACCGCCGTAAACAACAGTTAAAAAATGTTCCAAATGAAAATGTGTGCTTTTAAAGAAGTGTGAGAGAGAAGAGACAGAAGAAGTCAGAGCAGAAGATATAAAGTCAATTCTAAGGTAATTGAATGTTTTCAGTTATAAGAGTTGATCATTAAAAAGCATTTAAATGGAATCTGCGCGGTGATAACGTCAGTGCGCGAGGCTGGATGATAATTACAGCATTTTCGCCTGAAATATGAAAGTGACAGCAAGTTTATGTCCCGGTGTTGATTTCCACATAATACCGTGTTGATGTTAATGGCGCCTGTGATTAAAGCGGGTTAAGTGGTTGACCTTTAGTGAGTGTGTGTGTGAATGTGTGTGTGTGAGAGCCAGGTTTACCTGCTGATGATTGTAGAGATGATTAATGGTAGCTTATGTTGAAGCCCATTACAAATGAAATGTAGGAAGAAAATACACAATCAGAGACACGCAAGCGCAAGCGCAGGCGCGTGGTGCAGGTAAACTGTAATGTGTGAAGAACGGACGGTCTCGCGCACACTTAGAGCGAATTAGTCGTAAGAGCAGATCGCCGATAGGCCGGAAACACGCGATCCATCAACGTTGCAGTGTGTGTCTGCATGCACGTTACATTCACCTTGGTTCTTCTGACACTATTTCATCTGTTTTCAAAAGAGTTCAAGATGTTGGTGATGTAAAAGTCTTGCCTATTTTGTGATTTAAGGAACTTTTTTGAGGAGGCACTGAAAAGAAAACCTGAAGTAAAGCAGGGCTTCCCAAACTGTCAAGGACCCCATAAATCCACATTAGACCCCAAACACACAAAGATTTTCTTCTGAGAATAGTTTAATTGTTACAAAGCTCATACTGATCCTGATCCCACTAAACATTGCTATTGAGCAGGATAGACACTGGACTGTCTGCAGCAGCAGGATGTGTTTAGGTAGTTTACTAAATCAGAGTGTGTATTGCACTTCACAGAATAACTCTATTTGCCTAAGTCATTTAGGAAGCCGGTACAAATATTACTGCCAAAAAAAGTTAGACAAAATCCCTCAACAGAGTCGGTTTTCTTCTCAAATCCACACTGTAATGCTGTAAGGTGAATTTAGATAATTGGGGACACAGACCACAACTCTTTCTTTGTCTGCAAACTCCACATACAGTTAGTTGTTAATAAGTTAATAGTCCCTTTTTCTTTTAATTAGTGTTATGTAAGACTGACTGCAGTCGGCTACAGCGTAAATGAGTGTTTTACACAATAAAACATGTACAATAAAAAGACATTGTTCTGTGGTGTAAGAGCGTCACAATATTACTGCAGTCACACGCTGGAGCAAAAAGTAACCCGTGAACATTTTGAAAATTATTTGAATGTGATCCATACGATAAGTGTATGCAAATATGGATAACAGCTGTTGACTCAAGTCAAGTCAATTTTATTTATAAAGCCCATTATCACAAAACCCACAATTTGGCTCAAGGGGCCGTATAATTTGTACAGCATACAACACACCCTGTCCTTACACTCCTGCAGTGGATAAGAAGAAAACCCTCCAAAAAATCCTTTTAATGGGAAAAAAGATGAAGAAAGGTCAGGAGTGACTGAGGAAGGTCCCTCTCCCAGGATGGACGGACGTGCAATAGATGCCACGTGTACAGAACAACCAACATAGTATAATTACAACATAGACAATTCATGTGACATAAAAAGAGAGAAAGATCCGAGCTGCTGAGCAGAGGGAGGATTGAATGAATCTGATCTATAGCTTTGCCTCCATTTTATTCTTCCTGCTGCTTTGTTGAGGGAATGAACAGTTTGCAAGAACATTTCTGCCATTGTTCATTTTGAGCCATTGGCTTGACAAGTCCTCATCTGTGAACAGTATCTGGGCCTCTGACAACCATGGACGCACCTCTCATGTCGGAGAGAAGGGCCGCGGTGTCCAGGGTTGTTTGGAGTCATGTTCGTGTGAATATTAATCAGGCAGCCATTCAAATGTGTATTGGAGACTAGAGTAACCTCGTGGCTCCAGTTTGTGCCTGACCTTATTGTTTCTGCATAATAAGCTATCATTTCCGGTTGCTGTCTTGGTTTGGGCCACTGAACTGTTTTCCAGGAGACCATGCTAATTACACACTTATCATACTAAATCATGAGTGACTTTATTGCTATACTGTTTCATCTGTCTGAATACACGCCTTCAACAGAGACAGGTGATGTTAGATGTAATACTCAGGAAGGATGAGGCACAGTCGAGTGTATTCACCTCTTTTTTCAACAGAATGCAGGTTTTTAGGGCTATTTAGTGGGAATTTGGCAAATACACAACCTGTGGAATAATGAGATGCGTTCTGAGTAAGGTATTAAACTATGTACAGTATCAATCTCAACACATACAATATGTTCCTTAATACACTTAGAAGGCAACGTTATGACAAACTGCAGTAAAGAATTCTATCTACTCACAACTTGCACATCTCTTCAGAGTTTAAATGTAAATCTGAAAAGGTACTATAAGTATGTACTCCTACATGCGACATATCCAGAGGTCTCGGCAGACTTGAGCTTCAGTCTACAAACTTTACCTGCCGCGGCTCTTGATTGGCTTTTGAATGGACCGAACAGTAAAGAACAAACAAACAAACATAGAATTAAATAGCAATTTTCTGCCTGGTTTATACAATCCCCTACTTTACAGAGCCACCCAGTGATTCCTGGTGGGTGCTATTGTGAATACATAATTCAAATGGACTCTGTTGCTCGGTCCAGGCTGTTCCTCTGTGGCATTTCTTTGCGTTGGCAGTTGTGAAAACACATTACTCTTGAGTGGCTGCACATGGATCTAATGGTATCAGACCTAGGAAATGACAAGTAGGTGGAAAGAGGAGGGTGCAGTGGAAAAACTGAAGCTGAGGTCACGTAAGGTTACTTCATGAGAAGATTCAAATCATTGGTCTTTGTAACTTTGTGTACTGATTCTGATTTATCAGTAAGCCCAACGATGTGTGTCCTTAGCTTGGAAAAATATTTATTTGCAGTGAGGTTACTGACTGTCTACACATTTATAAATCAAGTACTTATCAAGTATTTTTTATCATTCCATTATAACACTGTTAGATTAGAGTTGGTGTGGAGCATGGTAACTATATTGAGCACACTCAAATGCAAATTATAGCCTATAAAGAGAAGCCAAAATAACTCTATCTTATCATGTCCAGCAGAAACAAGCTGTAAACACAAGTTGGTACAGTTGTCTATTGACACATCCATCAGGGTACAGATGTACAGTATCACTTGGAGTATATTGGTCTTTACCAAAGAAAACATCCTGGTAGGATGGGACACACGCTAGATTATTATAATTTTTTTATTTTTTTCCCAATACAGATCAGAATGTAGTGGTGTTTTCTTTTTACTTTAAAACTATATACAATGAGACACACTGCTTCACATTTAGTTGTGATGTATCTCGACTTGTATCTAAAGGCCCTGACAGTCCCCCTCTGGCAGTAGTAGTTAGTACTTACAGTATACTAGACATAACTTCAGTATTCTTTTATATAAGTGCTCTGGTGGCAGCACTACCATGCACAGAAGCCTTTGGAGACATATACACTAAATAATATCACACCGTATCAGTCTAACCCTTGAGTGTGTGTGTGTGTGT
The DNA here is from genome assembly GCA_943590825.1 of Bovichtus diacanthus. Lineage (NCBI taxonomy): Eukaryota > Metazoa > Chordata > Actinopteri > Perciformes > Bovichtidae > Bovichtus > Bovichtus diacanthus. The sequence goes on along the minus strand of CALSBV010012191.1, from coordinate 2,368,513 downwards.
GTGTGTGTGTGTGTGTGTGTGTGTGTCAGGAGTGAAGATAATAAATTGTCAGTGAGCTAAGCTCCTTAGAGAGTCTTTTTTTTTTGTACCCACAAAGCATCTCTGCATCACTTAGCTCAACTCACCTCTCCCTCGGCCAGGGGAGGGGTCAGAGAGAGAGTGAGACATCATTCCACAGCTGCCTAACAGATGGCTGGAGCTGACACACACATGCATGGCCTTGTCTCATCTACAGGTTACAGTTAAGACAGCAGCTAACTGCAAACACTGTTTGGTCCGAAACATGTCTAAAAACATGTCACTGATTGGCTCCAACATTGTTCATTGTATGTTAAAGTGGATATGAAGAAATACTGCAAACATGTTGATGTTGATGTGGCCAAATGTGTCTCTGACCACATGTCATTTGATCTATACACTTAAACACATTAAGGGGACAGTTAACAACTGAGCTTTAAACGGGATCATCATGCTCATTTCCGGGTTCATACTTGTATTTTGGGTTTCTACTAGTACATGATTACATGCTTAAATGTAGAAAAAAACATTATTTTTCTTATACTGTCTGTCTGAATATACCAGTATTCACTCTATTTTAGCGCCTGTCTCTTTAAAAAACCCTCCCGAAAAAGCAAGGATTAAGGAAAATAAGGTAGTTCTCAAGCTGTGGATGGAGATACTGGGGGGGGAGCCTACACAGTACATGAGTACATGAGCCTGCATTTGACATAGGAAGGGGAGCCAAATCTGAGTGGCTTGTTGAAACACATGTATTCACAAAAACTGTATGTTTCTCATGATACGTCCCCTTTAAGGAGATCAACTGTTATCTGAATAAACCTTAATTTCCCAAGATAGGTCACTCTTGTTTGAAGGTTAGTGAGGCTACATTTCTGACCCCTCAGTCTGCAACCTTTCAGTTGAATTAAGGCCATGATCACAGTTGGCTCTTGCATGAATGTGCCTGTATTTTCAGGCATGCTTGTGACATGGCTCTAAGAATGACAATGTCGGCCGTGCGGTCAGAAAACTACTTTGGTCCAGACTGAAATATCTCAACAACTGAGTTCCCACAGTCCCATCAGCCTCTGCTGTACTTTGTATATAGTGCTATTTAGCAAATAGAAGATCTACTTAACATCAACATGTTAGCATTGTCCTTGTGAGCATGTCAGAGTGATTGCTAGCATTTAGCTCAAAGCACCACTATGTCTAAGTAGTATAGCCTCACAGAGCTCTAGTGTGGGTGTGGACTTTTATTTTTATTTTTGGTGTGGTCATCCATGCTTTCTTCTACCCTAACATTTAAGATACATATTATTGGTCCAGAAAAGATGAATAGAACCCTGTTGTCTCTCCTGTAGCACTATCATTAGGCTAAATATTCTACTCCAAGAAGTACCAAAATAAGCAGATTTCCATGAAGCTTACAGAGCACACTCATGATCCCCAGAGGAGGGACCCTCCCTGAGCTTCCCTTTAGTCCCACTTTTAGGCCGTATGTCCCACTTTGGACATTCAATGAGTACATCCATGTGCCCAAGGTGGTAAATCCTTTTGATGTTAATGCCCACATGTCCTTTTATGTTGTATTGTGAGGTGTCATGAATATTGTGACTTTCTCTCTTAATTTCTTTTGGTGTGGTCATCTATTCCACACCACACGGATGTCTACTTTCTGTCAGTAGCATACAATGCAAAAAGCATTCCAATGCCCAGATAAGTGAACATTGTATTTTTACACAGCACTTTTGCTTAAGCTGTGTTTAAATATGCTCTAGAAATAAACCTTACTTTACTTAATATGCAGTTGTAACACAGTTGGAAGCAGTATTAGTCTGTATTTTGGTTGGTTGGCTTCAGCCACGGGCAGTCCCATCAGCTCCTAAATTGCACTGTTGCCACAACTCACTATTTCTGTGATGGAAAAGAACAGCCTGGAGTGGATCTGCTAGAAAAAAAAAACTTCTCCCAAGTGGAAACTAGGACTTATTCAACTTATCCCACTTAGCACACCATCTGGCCTGGAGCCCTAGTGTTGCGTCAAATCGAAGTACAGTGCTTTTCAGCTGCAGTTATTTTTAGTTTTTGCATGTATTTTTGACTTTGCATCATTTGTTTCACTCACTTTGCTATCCTGCTGTGTGGTTCTTCTTTAGCACTATGCTTCCTTTGTGCTATTTGATTTAAATTCTAGAATTTGCAGTGTTTATGTAGTTGAGGCATGTTTTTAGAAAATATCTACAGAGCAATGATGGAAAACCTTTTTTTATTTGAAAGAATCCTTCGTCTCCCTTCTCTAGTGTGTTTCTACATCTTAGCCTCATCACAGGACTTTTTTTCATTCACATAATGCTCAGTGCTCACCTCGTTCAATTTCCTCCTTCCTTCCTGTGTCTGTGATGAAAACATAAGCTAGCGGCTCTCTGCTGTCCTGGAGCTGCACTGGCAGCAGTAAATCTAACAGCAGACGGACACAAGCAGACAGAGAGAAAACGTGATCTAACAATGATCATGTCCTTGTGTGTCTTCTGAACTAATAAATCATCATTTAGAGCTCCTCAGCTCGGGCTGCGTGGCTCTGCCAGCTGCTGCTGCGTGTTGCGCAACATCTGACAAAAGCTGAGACATGGGCAGCGCAGTCTTCAGCAGAGAGCAGAAAGCCTGGCCAACAATGTGGATAACAGCTGCCGACAAGGTCTGAAACAAAACACTCATTCAGTTTCTCTAATCCATACGCTGATAATTTTCTTGGAAAATTAAGATTAGTCATTTGTAGCAATGCTTATTGCAAGGAAAGGAAGCAAGGAAAAGGCCTGCTTGCTTGTTTAATGGTAGTGCCTCGCTGTACGTGCGTGGTTCAGCTCAAGCTCTGTGGTCATTAGACACACTCGTCCTGGTGCATAAAGGTTGGTGAATACATGTGTATACATATTGTGCTTCAATGAAATACACATGCATCTCACCATCTATTTTACTACATTTCAAGGAGATATATGGTGCGGCTTGCGACGTTAATACTTTTACTTAAGTGCATGATTTTAATGCTTTTTTAATTACTGCTCTGCTGCAAAAAACTCTACGTAGTTTGATTGTTGTACACCAAGCTGACAGAAAACAAAGGTGTTCACTCGGGTCAGACTGTGTTGGAAGCTGTGAACATTTTCTGATATGCTTTGCTGTTCTTTGTCTCTCTTTCTCTCACTCCGCCCCTCTCTACTCGTACTCCTTCTGCCTCCCGTTTCTTCCCCTCTCTCATTCTTGATGTAGTTGGACTGCACTTTTTTTTTTAATCAATTGAAAAAGTGTGGACGCTAACAGAAACACAAGGCCTTGCCGTATCAAGGGAGTCTATGCATATAGAGATTGGTCTCCACATTACATTCATGAGACAGATGCTTTTGTTTCTCTCGATACTAAATGTATATGTGCATACATATCTAAATAAAATATGCTAATAATTCTGAAGGAGGATATAGAATTGTGTAGGATATTTGATCTTTTTTTTTGTATAGTTTTTTTCCATGCCTGGAAAACTTGGGAACACAGCAGACACATAAAAACACTAACCTATATGTCTTAAGCTAAATTGATATGGCCGGCAATAGCAAAGTACTTCTAAAGTTTTTGTCATTTGATTTTGTGGATTTGAAGAATTATTTCAGGAATTTCAGCTAAATCCAAAAAACTTTTGCAGGACATTTTGACAAATATGCACTGAAGCATGGCCTGGCGAGAATAGAGAGGAAAAAAATTTAACAATATCAACACTAATTCAAATAATGATTAACACAATTACAGCTAAATATTTATGTGAGATACTATGGTTAAATGTATCTATATACCACTAACAGTATGCACTATGCTGAGCCTTATTAGTGCCCCATATGAGTTTATCAGCAACCCACTTTGTGCTAAAATAGTAACCACATTTGAGCTAAATGCCATTTTCTTTACGATATTAATTATGGGACTGAACACAAACACAAGGCACAGTTCTTTCTGGACTAAGTGACAACAGAAAATAAACTGTATCTGCAGTTATATGTGGATATGTACAGTATGTAACACATGAACAATTGTTCATTGTACCTGGATTGAGCAGTTTTCATTATTTGAGTCAATTAAACTTGTTTTTGCGAATAACCTGTCCAGGGACTACAGATGATTCTATACCATAGCTTTTCACAGTACAGTAAATAAAGAGTCACCTTTGTTCAGTTTTTCCACATAGAAATGTTCTGTCCCTCACCATATAGACTACAAGTTACCAAACTTAAGAACAGCAATAACAATAACAGAGGAATCAGAAGGCAGAACATTTCTTTTCATCTCCAAAGGTTGGCACGTAAAGAAAAAGTGCAGCGATTTGAAATAGACTTACAGAAAATAAAGGACAATTTGGATTTCATGGTGAATATTAAGAGATATGAACAGGGTACAGCAGGATGTTGGAGGACAAGTCACCAATAATCTATTGTTCCATTTATACAGACACCTTCAACTTCTGCTACAAACTACAATTCTGAAAAACAAAACTGTTTAACTGTAAAAATGATAACTACAATAACATCATTCCACTTCACTCCTTCATCACATCGTCGTCATCATCATCATCATCATCGTCGTCGTCGTCGTCGTCGTCGTCTTCTTCTTCTTCATCTTCATTACATTTATGCACACTCTATTCTGTGTCTTTGCAATTTAAAATACTGAAATGTTATCCATCAGAGGTGCAGGCACCAATTCATGACTAGTGACTCCAATTTCCAATTTCATTATATACTGATATTTTATTGGCAATATGATATTTAAAATATATAGCATAACGCTTTGTATGTCATTTTGGAATCGTCTATGACATTTTTGGTCATTGATATTACCAAAATCAAAGCAAATTTCCGTGCAGCACAAAAAGGTGTTCCTTATCCAACCACACGACGTGTGTGTTCTCCCAATGAAGGCCATCAGGGGAAAAGACTGTATTTGCTGCACACAACAAAAGTGTAATGCATAAAGGAAAATAACAAAAAAAGCTTTTCATAAATATCACCTTTCAACTGACACTTTTAAGGGTTATCTCACACATAGAAAGATGCACAAGGCACAGCTGGAGTATACATGAAAGCAATTATACATTTAGAAGTTATTTAATTATTTTTAAAATGGGCCTCATGTTGAATTTGGGTGAATTTGTAATAAGCTTCTGTGTAGAACTTTCTTTCCATCTTTTTCTTGATGTTGAAAAACTAAATAATTTCTTGCTAAGAAAAAGTGGAGGAGTAGAAGTGTAGAAGTATTAGTCAGTATGGGATCCTGTGCATTATTTGATATCACTTTGTACAGGTTTATTGTAAGTATGCATGTTTAAACATTATTGGACCAGTGTATGCTGTGTTTTTTATTTTAAAATAATATATGCACAAAAAAGCTTCTTCTCTATATTGTTCTATACAGGTCTAGCAGTTTTAAGGCTTTTTTCATCAGAAATGACCTTAACTACAAATGCAGTAGTCAGATTTAACATCTTAATTAACACTGTTGCTAATCATAATGACAATATAACACGAGAAAATAATCTTGTAATGAAAGTGCACTTATGAGAAAGCATAAGCAGTATCAGCACTGCCTGCAAAAGGCTGACAGCAGGGCTGCATAATGACTGAGAGAAAACAAGAGCAGCAGGCAGAGAGACAGAAAGCAGAAATGGTGTAAATCCTCCTGTGTTTGGAGGACGTGGTTTCTGTGGTTTTGATGGCTCTGTTTCAAGGGCTTTAGCTTTGATTCAGCTCACAGTGACAGAAACAGCAGTTAAGAGTCCAAAGGTGTGTTTAAAGCCTGTGAGAAATGCCTTTCAACTGAACCTAGAATTTCATACTAGAATATATAATATTATTTCACCATGAGTCTGACTAGAAAATACACAACAGGTCAGTTTCACAGTTCTAAAGTGGTGATCTGGGAGAAACTTTTTTCCAACTAGGGCAGACGGCTGCTGGCTGCAATGTTTCTGTACTGAAATCAGCTGCCAGTCAGACTGCCGGAGAGATACTGTAACGTCTTTGTTGAGATATTCTGTGGATACAGTTTGACTTTCTGTAGGTAGCACTCCTTTCTTCATCATCATAGCCATGCTTTCAGTCCCTCTTCATACTAACTGCACTTTAAAGTCACACTATGTGACTAAGTGTGACAATCATTTTAACATTAACATTAATAAAAAGAGCAACACAAACAGTCCTTCTACATCTAAATCAGGCTGGATTGGCTGACATTAGACACCATATCTACTGGTCATACCAGACAAAGTCATTTAGGCTGTAGCAGCAAAACCACTAAATGTATTGAATAAAACAACTGTGTATTTTATTGCTTTTGAATTTCCATTCATTGGGAGAAGAAAGGATTCTTTCAAAACATTAAATACCGGTATAAAATAGTCGAGTCTTATGAGTCTTAGTATTCATGTACATTTTAGGTGATCATTAAGCCATATTAGGTTCATTCACTCCAATTGATTTTCAATTGAGGAAGTTGATTCTAAAACATATTTTTAAACAGCTCTTGTTTCTCCTTAAACTTGTCATTATCATGTCTGCATGTTCTAATTACCAAATGGGATTAGGTGGTAATAAGCAGTCAATGTTCTGTACATGCAAATAGATCTTTCTACTTTACGTCGTTTTATGTTTTAGTTACATTAAGCCCTTGCTTTGGCCTTGTTTGATGTCTGTGCTGTCACCTTGCTATCATCATCGCCAGTCTGTCCTAATGCACTTGCATGCATGTTTTTAATTGTGGCCTTGCTTTTACTATGCCATACATATACTATTTTACTATGTTTTATGTTTTTTATGCATGTGTTTATTTTAAAACCCGTATATTGTAATCTTATGTGTTATGTCTTAAGTTTCTATTAACATTGATGCTGTGCATATATATATATATATATATAGGCTACACATACACACTTTATAAATATTCTTTTTTAGGTTGACAAAGTCCAGCAAAACAAAACAGATTAAAAACAGCCTTTTTGGATAATTTAAGCGCATTCATGGCAATTTTTCTTAAAATGTAATGTCCTTGTTAAATAAATAAACCAATTTTTAAGAATACTTAAATTATTTTCGCTTTCTGTACACATTCTTGTCTTACTCAACAAAGCCTTGTGGCCCTAAACAGCTTGCAACATTTCAGTTAAAGAAAAGGTCATTACAGTATGCTACATTAAGCCCGATTTTAGCCTTATTTTATTTAAAAAAATTTTTTTACCTCTATTCGTCTTAATTACAAAGTAAAAATATCAAATAAAATGTCAATGCTAAGACCCCTTGTCCATTTTGTGATTCCTCCCCACTCATAAATACCAAGTAACATACACATTAATACGGATTGGGAAATTTTAATATAGATTATCACTTGAAAGGTCATGAATGTGTGAGCCTCGCCCTTATTTATAAAAAAAACATCCTCACTGTCATAGTTTACTTAAGTGATGTATGATCAAGAGCTCTGAACTTTTAAGTCCGCCGCCATGCTGCATTTGATCCCAACACACACACACACACACACACACACACACACACACACACACACTGTTAGTAATGTATTCATATAAAATGGCCACCAGTCATTCCTGGGTCACAGCAGGCAGCAATGTGATATCAGTTACTGTAATTCAGCTTTTTCCCCATATTTTCTTTCTTCCACTCTCCGTAAATCCAGTTTTCTTTTGTCTTTCATTTCGTCAGCGTCTCTCACTCTGTCAGGTCAATGGATATATGAGTTAATATCCTCTATGTCGTTCTACCTTAATCCTGTTTTTTTCATTTGAGTTGTTATTGATTCTCCATCTCTGCTTTATGTGGCTGTGCTTTTCATTTAGAAGTTGCATTTTACTAGACTGCCTTTGGTGGCTGCTGGATGCTAAGAGACTTGTGGGTTAACCCAATTACAACATCCATTTACCAATACATGTCCACCATGTCCTGTGTTCTACACACACATCTTTACTTCAATTATTGCAATTATGCTTTGCAAATAAAATCAGCATTTGGAAAGCACAATTTGGTAAAATGTTCATTCTGAGGCCATATGTACTACAATGACATAGATTGATTAAAAAAAAATTAAAACAAATTGATGTTTGGAAGCTTTAAACCCATTAACATCCATGTTTTTGGTTGTATTTTTTCTTAGTCTGTCAGCTATTTATTTGAAGTTTTTACGGTTGCACCATTCCATCAAATAGAAAGATTCTGCCTTCAATTGTACACACATGTCCAGGTGTGGAGTCCAAAACTGTAATTGTGATTTCTGCCTCCCGAGAACTCTCCCTGTAAAATTCACATTTTGTAGAACAATTATGTTTCAAGCCTTGATTTGCTTTTCATCAGGTACAGAAGCATAAAAAATAGATATGTTTTTAAAACGCTCCAATGTTTCTAATACAGTTCAAAGAGAGCGTTCTACAGTAGTGTTCTTGGGAAGCAGAAATCCCAAAATACAACCTGACATATTTGGTGTCTTTGGAAACTTTGGGATCTCCTCTAGAATTTAAAATAAAGTTCAGTGGGTTCAAACAATGTTTGGCTGCACATCATTAGTTTGCAATGACTGAAACACCAGTTAGCAGAATAGGCTTCGATATACAATATAAATTAAAATCGTTGAAATTAATTTAATTGAAAATGATTAACTAATTGTTATAATTTATTAATATAAATCTATAAATCTCTTATTTTGCTTACAGCACTTATTTGATTTTGTATGTGATATATGTGCTATAAAAATGACATATTTATTTTATTTACATACTCATATCTGTTTTTTAATTCACTCATTTTCATTTATTTTATTTTGTAATCGTGTTTACTTGTAAACTAATAAAAAGAAAGAGTAGAACAAATATAACTATAACAGGGTATCACTTTTCTTTCTATTATTACATTATAATAACCATTCTTAACAAAGACATTGTATAAAAGCAATAATAATGTAATGTTTCATAATAATAATAAAGCTATGTGTATGTATTATTTTTACTAATAGTGGCAACAGTAATACCTGTAGTATCAGCGGTGTGTGTTAGCGGGAGCATTGTGTGAAGCGGCCTGCAATGTGTGTGTGTGTGTGTGTGTGTTGCAGTGTCAGCAGCAGTGGCTGCTCTAGCTGATGAAGTGCAGAGACTCGGGGGCTCAGGAGGCCATCCATCATCTCCATCAAGCTTAAGTGAGGCGCTCTGGACTGGGACGCCACCAGACGACGACCTGGGCCACCAGTCTGAGCTGGACTAAATAAACAGCAGCCCCTTCATCATCATCATCATCATCATCATCATCATCATCATCTCACATACTCCTCCTGAGACCCAACAACCTGGGCAAGCAACAGCAGCAGAGAGGGAGAGCTGCTGGGTTACATGGTGTTGGATGGGGCTGTTAATGAGTTTTCTTTATTTTTTCAATAACACATATTATTACATATTAATACATTCATCCCACATTCTCCCCACCACATCACAAAGTCTGACAGCTGTTCATGATGACGTTTTGTCTGACAGTTATTCTACATCCTGGGAATATGGCTTTGGCCTCAAAGTTCCACACATCCAACCTAACATACAATAGAGGATCATATTCTAAACTACAGGCTACTTCAATAGCTTATTTAATACCAACAAACACTTGGGGGAAAGGTTATTTAAATGTGTCATATCTAAAGCAGTTGAGAACCAAAATGTGTCAATATGGCCATACACTCTGCTTGAGGTCAACTGCATGTTATACCTGATAAGCTGTAGGTCAACGTCTTGACTCCGTGTTCCACGCGATACATAATTAATACTGCATTGTCTGGTTGCATTAGAATTAAAAATGGTCATAAAACCTTTTCTATCACAAATGGGATTCAACGGTTTAGATTATAGTCACTGGGTTCAGCTCAGATCTAATCACTGAAAACCTGCTGGCACATCCCTGAAAGAGAAGCTCACCATGGCATCGGCGGTTGTGCTTTCTTTACACACATTATCAAGGAGTGTGTACATGGCACAGCTTTATCTTTATCTCTTTTATCAGTGAGCAGGGAGTTGACCTTTCTCAACAGTGCTAAACTGATCAATTGACAGAAAGTTTATTTATATCATGTTTGGAAATTGCTTAATTATTTAAGTCATATAAGAAGTAATTTATTCTTTTGGATTTTTAAAATAAAGGCAAATTACTAATGAACAAAAACATTATTTATAGTTTTTAGACTGTTTTCAGTATTATTTCTGATAAAGCCAATACAATTTATGTATTATTACTTATAGTAAACTCCTACCAGTACCACTACTGATACTAAAACTGCTGCTACTATTACTCTCTTTCTTTCACAAGTTAGGTCTGTTTTTATTGCAGATATATAGTCAAATATACACAGGATTAAAAGGAAATGTCACTTTGTGGAACCTTTACCTCTTTCAGAGAATGTCACAGTGTGTGTGTGTGTGTTTGTATGGATAGGTCATGTATGTCTGCCCTCTGCTCTCTTTTCATTTGCAGTACATAAAACACCACCACCCAGGAATAGACCATTCACATACACACACGCACACATCGCCTGCCTGCCGCAAGCACACACACACACACACACACACACACACACACACACACACACACAC
>CALSBV010012191.1:2330225-2351794 GCA_943590825.1 Bovichtus diacanthus | reverse complement strand
TGTGTGTGTGTGTGTGTGTGTGTGTGTGTGTGTGTGTGTGTGTGTGTATATATGAGAGAACTAACCAGGACTGAGGCCCAGCTCTCGGACGAGGCCGGGGTTACAGGTACAGAACCTGTGGCTGAACTTGGTGATGAGGGTTTCCAGATACTCTCCTCTCTCCTCTGGTGCATGGATGTGTCTGAAGAAATCCCTCAGAGCGTTGGGGAGGAATTGGTTACTGAAGTTATGGAGGGTCACCAGCTCGTCCAGAACATCCCGCCTGCACACACAAAGACGTATACAAATATAGACTGAATGCTATGGTAGAAGCAACGTTTTTTTCATACGGTCATTTGCCGTCTGAGGGGTAATATCATTATATCATATAATATCATGGTCGAGGGGTCAAATAAACCCCTCTACACAGTGAAATAATATATTTTAAAAAAATCAATCAAATTATTTCAGGTCAAGGTTTTAGACGTTCTTCAGGAGATACAGAAGTATCACACAAAAGAGCTATTGTCACAGAAGTATCAAATGTAAAAATGCTTCATCATTAGAAACTGTTGTGGAAGTCAAATGAGGAGTTTCTAGGTGTTCTGTGTGTCTGTTAACCTCTCATCCAGGTAAATCCTCAGCATCTTCCAGTTAAGCCGTCTAGTGTAGAAGATGAATTTAGCCAGCTCTGTCGGATGATCCACGAGTATACCTTTGGACATGAAATAACTGATACCCTACACACACACACACACACACACACACACACACACACACACACACACACACACACACACACACACACACACACACACACACACACACACACACACACACACACACACACACACACACACACACACACACACACACACACACACACACACACACAGTAAGAGAGAATCACATCTTGTGAGTGAAGGTCTACCAGAGTCTTTATGTGTGTCTTTATCCATCAGCACACACACTTTGATGTTGAAGTGACAGATTGGCTCAGAGTAATGACATCATGAAAACACATCGTTTTGTCGTGTCATCATAGAGTGGTGCAGGGATGACGTGTTTTTGTGGGCCGACCCTGAAGTTAGTGGTGCATCGGTTCCATCGACAAAAAGCCAACGGGATGTTTGCAAAGGATTTTTGAGTATTGCAGAATTAAGCTCTGTGGCAAACAGACGTTTATGATATTTACACCTTTTGTTCAGCAGGATAAGCTCCACATATGAACACCACTTTGATGTTTCTTGAAGAGTAAATGCTATTGCTAGAAGTAAAAACGGAACGCTAACAAAACGAAATACACGGTCACATGACTCACGTCACCACCACTGAGCTAAAGGCGGACTAGTGTTCAGCGTGATGACTTTAGACACTTTTTAAGACATAGAAGCTTCAGAAATTCGTATGTCGTAGAACAAAACTTAAAATCTCAAGTTGGTATAAACCACCGATCTTTCACGCTTCATTGATTTCGACACGAGGTAACTGCTGGTAACTGCTGGTAACTGCTGACTCATTTCAGGGTTTTAGGACTCATTGCTGCATCACTCTATTGTTCCAACATGTGCACATACTCAACAGACAGACAGACAGACAGACAGACAGACAGACAGTGCAGAAGCTGTGAGGTAGTGAGATCTAGCATCTTTTTCAGAAGTTACCTCCTGTGCGTTAGCGTTGAATGTCAGGCTGCCTTCATCTAGCTGCAGGTATAGTCTTCTATATGAGAAACCAGCAGGTAGTCTTCTGTTGTAGATGGAGCAGTGTCCCCATGTGGACTTACACAGCCTGACGGATCCACACACACGGGTTATAGAAGAGAAACAAAGAACACAAAAGAACTTCACTGTATACATGTGGCAATAAAAAGACTTGTCTGGTATGTTGACAGAAAACAATTGACACAAACAGTAGTTGACAGAAATGACAGAATGTGTAGTCAGTACTTATTTTCAATATCTTGAACTTTCTGTCTCCACTAAATCTATCTGCCAAATATAGCTGTTGTCACTGCTCAGAATGATGTCTGGTCACATAGAAGCATTTATTATGAACTTCAATCAAATCCCTACCTCATTACTTTATCATCACAAAAAAGCCTCCTTACCCCTGCCATAGATATTCGTCATTTCCCAGGTCCTGCCACACACAGCCAGCCAGGCACAGATCAGTAGCATTCAGGTAAGAAAGTATGGTGATGCCTAATTCAGGTGGCAACATCTCCAAATCTATAAAACCATGCCGTTCCTTACCTACAGTCACCAAGAAAAAGAAGGAGGAAAACAGATATAGAAAACAAATATAGATTTAAATTGAATCTCACTGTGACACACAATGTCTAATGCACTGAGAGCAAACAGTGTTACATTTTCTTGAGAGAATTAAAGATATTTAATTGATACTTGAAGACCTGATGAGGAAGATCAGCACACTGGACAGATCGGACAGCTCTCTCACACACGAGCTGCCTCAAACCTGCTATCAATATGTGGACTCACACTGCATTCAGTACAGGTGACGGATAGTCACTCATGGCCTGAATCATACCGACTAATTAAGAATGTTGACTCCTGCATCTTGGTGGCGATGATGAGTTTGGTTTTGATTTAATCTCTTGTATCCACCATTGCAGGAGCAGAAATATTGCTCGCACTAGTCGTTCCAAGAGGCTCAGCTTCTTTTAACCGCTTTTCAAGCCTAATCCTGATGTACTAACTGGAGTGGAAGCACTTCACTCAACACAATGAAGCCAACATAAATGCCTGAATGCTGCCCATCTATCGGTCTGTCTACCTGTCTGTTTACCTGCCTGTCTACCTGTCTGTCTACCAGTCTGTTTACCTGCCTGTCTACCTGCTTGTCTACCTGCCTGTCTACCTACCTGTTTACCTGCCTGTCTTCCTGCTTGTCTACCTGCCTGTCTTCCTGCTTGTCTTCCTGCTTGTCTACCTGCCTGTCTTCCTGCTTGTCTTCCTGCTTGTCTACCTGCCTGTCTACCTGCCTGTCTACCTGTCTGTTTACCTGCCTGTCTACCTGTCTGTTTACCTGTCTGTCTACCTGCCTGTCTACCTGCCTGTCTACCTGCCTGTCTTCCTGCCTGTCTACCTGCCTGTCTACCTGCCTGTCTACCTGCATGCATTCTGTCCGTGCCCTCATTGTGCATCACTGGAGTTTTCCAGCAGCTGCCAGCTGGACAGCTGTGAGTGTGAACAGCCATGTTGGTTGGCCATGTAGTGCTGCTACTTTCATTGGAAGAGTTGGCAACATTGGGCTGGGTTTTTCTAGTTAACTCCTGTTGGCTTCTCCAATGTTATCTACCCAAGCTTTAACGTGTGTTTCTGTGTTCATACCTCCAATGCGTGTTCTCAGCAGATGGTAGATGTCGGGGCCATAACACGGCTGAGGAGCTCTTCTCTGGGGACCTCCATCTCTCCCTAGGAAAATTTTTTTTATTTTATTCATTCCCTGTACTTGCTTCATGTTATTTAGCATGGCAGGGAAGTGAGAGCCTATCCCAACATTTTGATTAAAATCCTTGGCTCTTATTTATTCTTACAGTGTTGTTCATATTATTTTCATACGGTATGGTTTTACTGGTGTCTTCATTCTCCATGTACAGTATTTCTTTCTAGATATTTCGGTAAATTATAAAAACCTGAAAGTTTGCAAAGTCATTATACTGTGTATGTATGAAATAAGGTGCTCATGAAATTTCAGCTGAATGAAGCTAGTGAAGTTCAAACTTTTATCTTACTCGACTGGCCTCCTTTGTGTAAAATGTTTGCATGTTTGCAGACAAGGACCATTGCCACTCTGAGTCACAACAAGGGATTACACTTTAAGACTTAGAAAAGAGGATCAGATGCAAAATTGTAGGAGTATGGCACCAAGGAAGAGACAAATTGGTAGGAGCAAAACAACAACAAGACAACGTGATTTGAGCAGAAACACAGGAGTAACAATTACAGCCAGATGGGGTCAAATTTACAGCAGATAAAAGGAGGAAATGATTGGAATGCTGGAAGCAGAAAACTAATACAAGTAAGGCTGATGGAAGGTGGATATAACACACAGCTACTGATGAAAACTACTTGTGATTGTAGTTGTTATTTGGATTGTAGAGTGAAATAAAACATCCAGTGTATTTTTATCCACTTCATTAATCAGCTTATTCTCACTAGTGGCAGTAAACACTATGCAACTTGACACTTTGTATGTTGCTTTCACTTCATTACGTTACTTTCTTTGTACAGCAAATATTCTGCAGTAGGTGGAAATTGCAGTGTGGGTCGGATTTATTTCACTGTCTGTCCAGAAACATCACTTTTAAACAGTGTTGGTCCTTTTTATTTTTCTAGGATCTTTCATAAATGTACACAATGACCTCTGACTGATTCACCTATCCTAAATTTTCTCCAAATGTGTGTCTGGTGGAGTAACTCAAGGAACATACAATCTTTGACATTACAAAGTCTAGTTGTTAAAGTCGTGAAATAAAGTTTTAATTTTATTCACATTAGTGGTGCATCATTTTACATCAAACATAAAAATGAACTTTTTAAATGAAGCTGTTGAGTTTAATAATAATGACCATTTAGTTGGTGTTGCTGTGCTGATATTGAATTGAAAGTTCATTTATATGGACTGGAACCAGGAACCTTATAAATCAGAAAAAGCTCATATTTAGTCTGAAATGAAAAGCATTGTCAACCATTTGTCAAAGCAGCAGCCACATACAAACTATAATCTCCTCAGCCAAAAGTAATATTAATGTTAAGAAACGTTCGGATTACCTTGCTCTTGTCTTCCTCCTCCTCGGTCAGCCAGTCGGTCTGCAAGCTCTTCCTGAAGCTGCTGCTGTTGTCGGGGAGGCAGCCTCCACAGTGCTTGACCCATCTATATGGCAGCACAGTAACATAGTACAAGTAAGTCACTTAGATGATGAAATATAATAATATCCTGTATTACAGCTGACCCACATGGGTCTGCACACTTTTCTCACTTTTCTCATAGTCACAGGAAAAGTACTGCTCATGATCAAACGGTATATATACTGCTTGTACAGCAGTATGTTTACATGCATTAATCTGCTCATACTGTGCATGAAAAAATATTTTGGTTACATACATCTGACAAAACTAGTTGTGGTTTTCCATAAGAAAACATCTAATCGGTGTGTCTGTCAGTGAGCCAGTAGTAAGGCAGGAAAACAAGTTATATAATGACAAATCATATAATTCATCACAAGTTACGTTAAGGTTCACTTGTTGCTATGATCATCCATGGCAGCCTGATAAAGAAAGCAAATCCACAAGAGCATGTGAAACTCAGTCAGCTCAGAAAAAAAATCTGAATGGTTCTCAGAATGTGACAATACATTCACACTATCCACTGGTGAATTAAGAAATTCACCACAGGTTTTATACAAAATATATCAGTTATTTTATAATTTTCTATAGTTATCATATAGTATAATTATCACCTTCATTATATGATGAAAAAATGTATACATAAAGTAAAGTACACTGATTGAATGTAAGTGCTGATTACATGACGTGTATTAAATGTGTTGTTACTAACTGACAACTTATAAGTTTATGATCCTATCAAGCCTCTTTTCCTGTATTAAACACATTTTCTCAGTGCTTACAATTGTATGGCAGACAGCACAAAAAAATTAGATAGCACACGATTATACCAACCAATGACATTTAGTATGCATACACCTGCTGACACATTAATGTTAGAACTCTGTGCTGATTAACTTAAAATGTAGCTTCATAGGTTAGTCGACTTATAAGTGTGTGCCAATAAACCTAACAGTAATAAACTGCGTCTTTCTTTCCCTCTCAGCTTGTCAGCTGTATTGCGTAAACAAAGCCATTACACTGTTGTAAACATCAACGTTGGAAGTTCGACCAAGCAAGGTAGTTTGACCTTAAGTTCCGCCTTCCCTTCTATATCGTTGGTCACACATAGCACAACAGCACTCAAAATGGAACGTCATTGGCTGAATTGGCGATCACTCACAATATGTTCTTACAAATCCCGAGTTAGCTTACCGAGCTAGTTTAAGTTGACGAAGACAGTGTCGACCCAAACTGATTGACTGTGCTGCACTGTTAAAGGCCATTGGTCCTATTTCTTTCACAAGCATGGTGCAGCATTTCCTGCTGAGTACGGTACAGCGGAGTAATCCTGGACTACCTACCTGAGTTTAGTGATTCCTATGACAACCCGACCTGCACACAAGTGCAGCTGGAAATATGGTTTCCTTGCTATCAAACGTATCAAGTTGTCATTTCATTTCGCCAAGCACAAATTAAATCGAGCAGTTGCTCCTTTGGATTCAGGATGAACCTTTCATACCTTGGTCTATCATCTGTTTTAACACTCCTCCTCCTGACACATCTGCCCCTCCCTCTGCTCTCTCCCCAGTCATCAGAGAAACTGATGAACTGAAAAGAACATTTACATTTTACAATCATGAGTCGAACGCATTCATTTCCTATGTGATTACGCGCCGACTATGACAAATGTATAAACTAATCGAAACGAAAAAAGCAGAAAGTATCGTGCGTACAGGTTGCGTCACTGACGTCAGCTCGTTCCAATACGTGGAAAGACTCGCGTGCAACAGCCAATCGAACTCGTTCGGTTGGTCACCCGGTAAAAACCAAACGAACGTGAGCTGGAGCCTGGGTCACACCAAAAATATAAGTTAGGGTCAGGTATAAAGACATCTTTTTTTAGCTACTGTACTTTCATTTGCACTTTTTCAAATGACATAACATTTTTGTGGTAAGTAGTTAGGGTTGTAATGTCGTCTAACTTCGCTTCTAACGTTCGCGTCCATGTTTGTGTCGCCATAACACAGGCTGACTAGCTTCGGTTAGCCTTTCAGGTTGGCACTTGTGTTTCTCTTCCAGATAAAGATGCTGTCTAATGGAGATGTCAATGGTTGTCTTCGTAAACTGGAAACTCTCCTGCGGGGGATAAAGTACCCAGGACATGTCGACTACAATGGGTAACCAAACAACACACATCTGCCTGACAGAATCCTTATAAAACCTCCGCAAGCCTGACGTCATTTAGCGTAACGTTACACCACAATATACTATTTAACTAATCTAACGTAACATTAAAATAATTTTTACAGTCAGTAGGTTTTACCAGTTCGATTAACGTTCGATCTAACGATACTGCTTTCCACTATGTTGTCGTCATGTGGTCATCGTTATATGAAAGATGAATATGCGTTAACGTTACATTTATAACATTCGAATAATACTGATGCAGTTGCAGTCAGGAACAACTCAAACATTATCTCAAATGCCCAAACTCACATATCAAATCAAGTTTCCTTATATAGCCCAATATCACAAATGGCAAATTCGTCTCAGTGTGCTCTACAGACTGTACAGGGTACGACCCCCTCTGTCCTTAGACCCTCGCACCACACAAGGAAAAACTCCCTGAAAGAAACCCCACAATTAGTGGGGGAAATATGGAAGAAACCTCAGGGAGAGACTGAGGAGGATCCTCTCCCAGGACACACAGACTGTAATAGGTGGCGTGTTTTTGCATTGTTGTGTAGAAACATCACAGACATCGACATCAAAAACAAACACAGCAAATAGTATGAGAAGTGAGTGCTGGCAGGAGATGTTTGATTCAGATATGAAACACAATTGTATATATAAATGCACCAAACCAACGACTTCCATTATGTAATACACATAAGAACCATTTGAATGGGTTGAAATTTTAAAGTGAAAGTTAACATAAACAAATGCAGAGTGTGTTCACATAAATATGCATTTGAATATAGAGTCCATTTCACTGCATATGTCTATCAACACACATGACAGCTGTTGCTTAGCAGCATAAACTAGTGGACAATATTTTTGGTTTGTTTTGGGTCTGATGCAGTTCTGGCACACTATAAAGAAACATAAAAATAATAATTCATGCTAAGATTTGGTAGCTACAGAATGTGATAATCATTCGCTGCTTAAACACTACTGTGTGTGAACTTGATTTAGGCACTGACTTCTATGAGCAGTGACCGCTATTTTTAGCAGTTTGCAGCGTGGACATTACATATCAGATTTTCTCTTTCCTCATTTGCAGTTTTACTCCCAATCTTGCATGTCGTTCTTTGTTTCTCCACCAGCCTTTCCAAGGGGGAGCCTGCCGCTTTTCTTCCAATTGTGAGCTACACCCTCACCTCCTTCTCTCCACCTTTTGCTAAGCAACTAATGGAGGCTGGACTGGAACTGACTGGCAAAACTGATCTCCGATTCACTGACACTCTTTATAAGGTAACACATGGACTCATTCTGAGCGCTGTGTTTTCACAGATGCAGCATTACGAAATGTTGGCAAGTTTCTAAATTCACACTCACTTTACCCTCACAATTTTTCTACTAGCCTGTAGTCCGTTCCAATCTCTCTCTCTCTCTCTCTCTCTCTCTCTCTCTCTCTCTCTCTCTCTGTGTGTGTGTGTGTGTGTGTGTGTGTGTGTGTGTGTGTGTGTGTGTGTGTGTGTGTGTGTGTGTGTGTGTGTGTGTGTGTGTAGGCACTGCGAGATATCTTCCACTATAAGCCCATACTGACCAAGCAGCAGTTTCTCCAGTGGGGTTTCTCTCTGAGGAAAATCTCTGTCATCTGTGACATCATTAACTTAGTCCTGCAGAAACACAACCAACTAAAGAAGGTACAGAACCTATAATGGTTTATTTTTATTTATATAAATATGTGTCTCTTTCATGCAGCAGTCTGTAACATTAAAGGCAGCAAAGTAGTCTGCCTTTTATTATAGAGCGATTTGAGTAATGTAATGACATCACTCAATATGTAAATCTGCATTGAGCATCATATTAAAAAATCATCTATGACCTTTTACTTAAGTACAAGTAGCAATACCACAGTGCAAAAATACTCTGTTACAAGTAAAAGTCCTGCATTCAAAATCTTACTGAAGTAAAAGGTCAAGTATTCATATAAAAATGTACTTAATGTTCCAAAAGAAAAAGTAATAATTTTAGATATATATTCATTGGATTATAATTATTGATTCATCAATGTCTACAAATCTCTAATGTTGCAGCTGGTAAAGGTGGGGCTAATTAAAACAAAAAAAAAACCATACATCTTAATTTATTGATTTATATGTTGTATTAATAATCTGAATCTGCAAAGTTACTAGTAACTAATGTTGTGGAGTAAAAAGTACAACATTGGCTTCCAAAACAGTGTAGTAGCATAACATTGAATACTTTTGTAGATCAAAATTGTACTTAAGTACAGTACTTGAGCAAATGTACTTAGTTACATTCCACTACTGATGAAGACATCAGGCCAGCATATTAACTCTGTGTGTGATTTGGAAAGACACCCAATTTACAATAGACAACTGTTATAAAGACAGACCTGGCAAGGTGTTTCCAGCCGGCCATCAGGGCGCCCTGCCACCAAAATGAAAGGGCTTCACTGCCACTACTGTACACTACACTAATTGGGGCATAAATAGAGCAATTGCCCAGCTCTGGATCAAAATATTAATGAAGATCATGAGAGTGATGCAATTCTGTAATGTATCCAATAGAATTTTGTGTTTGTGTGTTTTAGTCGAGAGTAAGATGTCCTGCCTCATACAAGGATGACAGAGGAGAAGCTCATCCAACACTGACTGATGCAGACACTGTACGTATAGTGTGAATTAATATACCACCACTAGAAGTACACAGTACCGTATAGTATTGAAATGACGCTCAATGATAATAGACCATTCTACTGAAAAAACAAGACACCAAGAATTAAACTGGCCACTCTTCGAAACCAAAAACACAAAGACAACTTGAAGCTTCACATTTTTATAATATTTCTCTGGCAAATCCGCTTCAATATATATTCAAATGGGTCAACCCCAGTCAATCATAAAACACATGGTTAGATATAGAACAAACAGTTTGTAAAGGCTTTCAGATTTACTATTTCTCAGCCAGTCTATCATACGCAATCCTTGTTTCATAGCATTAACAATAGCAGCAACTATGACAGCCTGGAGGAGATCGCGCAAAATCACAAACACCACCTTTGCACCATTTACATTACATTACAGGTAATTTATCAGACGCTCTTTTCCAGAGCGACTTACAGTGACTAACTACAGGGACAGTCCTCTGGAGCAGCTCAGGGTTAAGTTTCTTGCTCAGGAGCTCAATGGTGGCAGCCTGGTGTTGAGCTCACAACCTTCTGGGATTCTATTTGAAAGCCTGACTACTAGACTACCACCACCGTCTAATTGTACTCCCATCTGAGATAATACAGTAAGTGGTACAGCTGTGGCTCTTAACAATTTGTTTTTTTTAGCATGTGACCTGTATTTACATTACAGTTCATTTAGCAGACGCTTTTGTCCAAAGCGACTCACAATAAGTGCAAACAATCATGAGGATATGACTCTAAACAGCGAGAATCTTGCAAGTACATCAGCTTCAAATAGGTGAAATCATACAAGTGTAGAACAATAACTTCAAATAAGCCAAACTAAAGTAAGAGCAACAAAGAGAAACAATAGAATAAAAATTCAACAAATAGCTTCAAATAAGCCAACCAAGTGCAAAGTTAAAAATTGTTTATATATTTTTTTTTATTGACGGAAGTGCAGTCGAAACAGGTGGGTTTTCAGTCTGTGACGGAAGGTGTGAAGGTCGTTCCACCATTTAGGGGCCAGGATAGCAAACAGACGGGTTTTGCTTGAGGGGTCTCTGGGTCCCACTCGCAGTGAGGGAGTAGCAAGCAGATTGGCAGATGCCGAGCTACGTGAGTGTAATTCAGCGATGCCTGCAACCCAAAGAGGTGGATCAGCGGTGGAGTTGAGGCAGTCCCGGTTGACACAGCAGAGCCGACAGCTAGCGGCCTGAGACGGCACCCACCTAAAAAGGACAGTTGTACAACTTGAGTACAACAGTTAATGTGGCTTTTTTTAGAATACAGATACCTAGCTAAAAAGCCAATACATATTACCTATCTATTATGAATGGATCCATTCTTAGGTAGTTATTTTGTTTGTAAATACAATCGGCTCAATACGGAGAAATATGTGAGGGCCTTGAATGTGCTAGTCAGATGGTGTTTTATTTTTTTAATGTGGAAGGCAATCATACTTTCAGACAGTTACGTGCATTGAACAGGCACTTTACGTTTCCCTAATGTCACTGAAATATACAGAAGTATTAAATAACTCCGAGCAAGAAGGCGGTTGCTCTTTAAAGAAAGGTGTGATGATTAGAAATGTGCATTGGGAAATTTCTTCTTAGTTGAATGTCATTGTGTTTTTATGTGTTTCAGGTGTCCGAGAGGCCACTTGTTGAGAATCACATGGAAAATTCCTCCACTTTTCCCACAAATTCCTCCCATGCGGAACCATTCTCCTCCCATAATTTAACTCGTACATGTCATCATGAAGTGTACTCCTCCGATTCTCCTGGAAATGGAGAGCTGGCAGGACCAGATGAGGACAAGGTTAATATTCTTTACGTAAGCATTTACTAAACAAGTATAAAGACAAAGCAAAAGCTTGTGATATATGTTAGTTAATGTAGTAACAGGTTAGACAAGTTTGCCAATAGATGAAAACAAAAAGATTCAATGGATATGGGATGTCAATCTGTGAATATTTAGATTTAAAAATGCCATGGTTGGAACACTGGTACGCCTCATGCAATGTCACCATTATTTTGGGGTTCTGGTATGAGCAAGTCTGGTTATTAACAAATGTTAATGATAATCAATATTAATAAACGTAATATTCATAAAATCATAAATCATAAATATGGGTTGGTAATAACTGGCACTACAATGAAGTAAGTGCATTAGCTCAAAAAGCCATTAAAATGGCTATCAGAAGGAATAATCATTTAAAAATGATATTTAATTATTATATTTAATATAATTATTCATTAGTATGACTTAATTTACACCAAGTCACCTCTAAGTGCACCACTTCCAAATAATCTTAAACTCTGAATCAGAAGAAAATGACAGCCAGTTATTGTAGTCTCATAAAATATACTAGACAGTGAATTAGGAAATCTGATTAATAATTCAATGAATAACTATAAACAAAATGACTATCAATAGCTAGTAAAGGTTGAAGGTTTTTGGAATTCTTTGATAGTGAGAGTGTGTGAATGTGGATAAGAGAGAGCGTGTGTGTGTGTCTGGGTGCTTCTGTCGGGGGTGCGCCGGAAAGAATGTGACCGTCGTGCTCTGTGTACCCATGCACAAGCGTGTGTAGAACAAAAGGGACATGAAGCGGGAGCTTCGAGTCCTTATCTCTGTGTATCACTCTGTTAAAAAGACTAATTCACAAATCACTGTGAGATGGTAACGTGTATGACAATGGTGCCGGGTTAAGAAGATGTTAGTGTGCATGTGACTCTGTCTGTGTACAATACTAACACATCACCTGGTGAAACAACCTAATGTTACCTGTTATCTGTAAACAGCACAAAGACACAGTGTTCCAAACACATGCTAACTGAGTGACGGAGAGGGAGAAACTGAAGAAAGAATGTTACCACAGATGTCGACATGAAGCCCAATTTATAACTTTAGATTTTAAGAACAAAGACTTAAAACATGACATTCATACAGCCGACAAGTAAAAAAAGAGAATTTGTATTCATGTAGAAGACAGCAGATTGTGCCCTTTTTCCATTGTTGGCATTTTTTTTAAGTTTCCCTCTTTAAAGCTATGAAGCTGTTTGACTTAGAGAAGAAAAAAAACCTGAATTTTCATTAGATATAATCTGGCCATTTAAATTAATGCAAAAACATGAATGTTGTGCAGCATTTAGTATGATGTCTTCATATATACTAACTTTTTATCAGCTCTCCCAACTCTGATGGACTTTCAGGGTCGTTGAGTTCTATACTGAAAAGGCGTGAAGTTCTGAGCACCACTGGGTGAGTCTGAACACGCGTCAATATAAAATGTACTGTAACTGTCTTCACTGTGTTTCAGTCATCAGAGGTGGAGGGACGGCTGTCAGCAGTGGAAGCTCAACTCTGGAGTCTTGTGTCTCGGCTAGACACGCTCGGTGTCCTGGAGAAACGCATGGAGGAACTGGATAAACACAGAAACACAGACAAGGTTGATAAGACATTTGTATCTATTCCATCCATTCTTTACTCTACTTCTGTAATATCGTAATCATTTTTATTTCATATGTTTCCTTTATTGGACAGACGGCAAAGTAATAAAACATTAAAATTGCATTTTTTCTTCCAGAATGAAGGACAAGTCATCACTATATCCCGAGAGAGCTGGGAAAATCTGATGAGCAGAGTGCTCTTATTGGAAACTAAATTAGATCTGAGCAATATAAAGGTTGTGTACATGCTATGACATTTTTATTTTTATTTCATCTCCATGTAGAAGGTGTAATGAATGTCTTGTTTCTTGAGTTCGTTTGTGCTCTGATGTGGCTGTTAAGTTGCTGTAAAATCTGTTCATAGTTGGAAACGCTTTGATAAATTGAACTGCAGTGGTCATCGTCACGGGGGGCTAAAATGTGATGAGCTTGAAACTAGAACTACCAGTTTTTTTTTTATTAATCTTTGTCTAAGCACATTTTCAAAATGACCATTCCCCTTTGCTTTCTCACCCGTCTATCTTAGCTAAGTGTCCCGCCGCAATGTCCACCATTTCCACGTCCATCTGCCTCCTCATCCAGCTCCATGTCTGATACTTCAAAGGTGAGACAGAGCATAGAACTCACCTCACTGTCACTATGCATACACAAAACTATCCTTTTCCAGCTTTTCACACATTCTCTTGTGTTCTATTGTGCTGTGTTGTGTGAGTTATTTATCAGACCTCTTCTTGCCCCATGTCCCTTCGCACCCTGAGATCCTCAGATGCGTAAGGTCCAGATACATACACTAAGGGGATTGAGCCTTTGCAGTCAGGCCTCCTGGCCAGAGGAGATCAGGGCTGCAAACTCTGTTTGGTCTTTCAAATCACTTTTAAAAACCCACTTTTTAGAAATTGCTTTTCTGTGATTTTATTTATGTTTTATTGCTTTTTTGTTTGTTTTACTGTGTTTTATTATGTGTTTGGTTTCCTGGCTTTTAGTTCATTTCATTCTATTTATGTTTTAAATGTGTTTTTATTGGAAAGCACTTTGTAACTGTGTTTGAGAGGGGCTATATATATATATACACACACACACACATAAGTGTATTATTATTATTATTATTATTATTATGATGCCAAAGTATGTGTTAATGAGACACATTAAAGCAGAAACGGATTACTTTCCCCTCTAGTGTATCTTTATTATTGTTGATCCTGCTGTCGGATCCCTTTCTGTTTCCCTTAGCGCTACAAACAACACAGGACACACTGCACTTATTTCCAAAAAGAATTGCGCAACAGAGATGTTAACATCTTCTGTCTGTTTCTTTTTTGTATGAACAAAAACATAGATCTACTTGTTCATATACTGTTAGCAACATGGCTACCACTAGCATAGTTGTCTCATAGCATATGCAGTGATGCAGTGCAGATATATCTAGGGGTTTTATTGTGAAAGGGAGACGGTGACCTGGAGGAGACAGAATTGTAAGTTGAGGCTTATAGGGAATCAAGCTAAATGCTGATGGTGTCATTATTCTACAGCCATTATGTTGTTCAATCAACATTTACTTCATAATGATAAATGAAAGTGAAAATCTATTGACACTTTAAGATTTGGCTATACGTTAGCTATTTCATGGCTGCAACATGTTAACTTATTATCAAATATGATATATGAATTGCTTTTAAAAATAAGCGTGTGTGTGTGACGGAAGAAAACTAAATGAATTCTAAGAATGCATTAGCAAACACATTTCCAAACAGAAAGCAATGTTCAAGCTGTTCCATTAAGAACGTCTCTAATGTTATGACTAGACTGTAGTGTTGTACAAGAGCACTTAACTACTACTGAAGCATCTTCAAGCATGTCTGCTTTCAGGCCATTCCATGGTGCTGCAGTACATCTCTCTTCAGTCCACATTGCCCAATATTTGTTTGGGAGCAAGAAACATATTTTCTTGTCTGTCCTGTTTCTTTGTCCAGGAGGAGCTCAAGGACCGGCTGGAGAGGATCAGCAACATGTAAGTTCTTAATTATAGTTGTTCAATATAAAGCACTAAGTTTCTCTGAACATACTCCTCTTTTCTACAGACCTCAGAGTTCACAACGTACACATCATGGTTGATCTGTTTCTGACTTTGGCTTTCTGCATTAGCTTTCCCCGTTTCTGTTTTGACGAGTGAAAGGTGAACACAATTCAAGCGCCAAATCTGGCTAACCTTGTTATCTGTTCCAGTGTCAGACTGGCCCTCCAACTAAACTCAAAAGCTATCGTTGTTCTCTCTACATCAGCCTGGCTTGATGATGGCAGCGACAGTTGCCCCTCCAACATTTCTTTTTATGAATGTTTCTTGATCTTATAGCGAATGTGTTGCTGCAGCTGCCATATTTAAAATGATTTTGTATATTGAATATAATATTGTTTTGCACTTGCCAGATAGAACATAATGTGGACAGAAATAATTGTATGACTTGTGTGTCTGTGTATGTTTGACATTTGTAGGCTGAAGAGCACCTCCAGTCTGCTGAAGAACTCTGAATCCTCCAGTTAGTTTAGGTTGAATGTAAAATTGCACCACAATTTTGCTGCACTTTTTTATTCTCTGCCTTCCTCTTCCTTGTTAATGTTCCTTATTAAACCTAAGTATCACAATTATGTACCCATCAGGTTGCTCTGTAGACAACTGAGAAACTCCTGCTTTTAACTCAAGTCTCAAGTGAAACAACTGTGAGGAAGAGATACTGTCACCATGAATGGATGATGATTTACACTGTCGGCCCTTTACAAATAAATGCTCTATTCTTAAAACTGCAGGTGCTTGTTTGGATTGTTTTTCATTTGCAGCAGTTTTGTTGGAAGATCCAGATTGAGAACGCTTGAAAGCCTTCACTCCAAATCAAGTAAATGAGGAGCTTCATGTTCAAGGAGTCGAATTTGCAGTTTGTCTACTGACAACAACAAAAAATGAATGGTAATAAGAATATTGTTACAGGAATATTGTCTACAATTACAGGTAGAAATTGAGAGATTCAGGCCATCAAGAGCCGAAGGTAAATAGCGAGAAGAGAGGTCTCCTGGACACGAGAGGGAAGAGAAACAAATTAAATGAACCAGGACGATCTGAAACAAACTTCCTTCCAGATCGCCCACAGGGAAAAAGACCAAAACAATCTTGAAGAAGAGCAAGAAAAGATGTACATAACAACCCCAAACATGGCCTTCATTGATGGTGCAACATATGCATTGAGAAGACTGGAGATGGCATTTTTTACTGAAAGACAGGTAAAGTGTGAGTTTTCTTGGCTTAGTGTGCTTTGAATTTTACAAATACAAAATCTTAGGCTTCCAAGATGTGCTGTAGTAACAGGCATGAAATAAAGTAAGTAAGTTAATTTGATGTGTTTTTAAAGGGTTGATATTTGCTCTTTTCCATCCAGAAGAACCGATCCTCACAGTACCCTACAGGCAAATACTGTGAATGTTCACAACCACAACATTCATGCAACGGATGCTCTGCGTCCCTGGGATGTGGGCAGCAAGGCTGTAGTGCAGCTCACAGAGTTGTTTGAGGCTGGACACTCGCCATCCTCAGCACTGGATAATCTCAAGTTTGATCTGCAAGTTCAATTTGGGAATGATTACGTCTCTGCCTCAGCAGACCGCTCCATCTGTCCTGATCTGCAGTTCTGCTATAGGTATTTATGATGGCTGGGTACTCACAAGTTGCCATGTTTATCATACACATTATGTTGTTTATGTCACATTTTTCAGACTGTACCAGTAAATATTCCCTAAGGAATATGCCAGTGCAGAGGGAAAGGGTATGGCAGATGCTCTGGAGAGGCAGGTTTCAGACTACAACATCCATTGTTGTCAGTATGCCAGGTTGAGGGTGAGATGGTAAACAGTTCATAGTTGCCATCTGCTCACCTCTGATGAAGATGCTAGTCTCATGTGTAGTGGGGAAATGGCTTTTATGGGTGCGTCCGGCAGCATACCGTGTTTTTGCTGTTGACGCACAGCTGTGCAGGTGGCCTAGCCCTGGGCATCACACTCACCCAGTCAGAGGAGAGCGTGATATTGCAGGGCCTGGATTCCCCAAAGTCACTTCTTTGTGAGAACGCCTTTTTAGGTCAAGGGATGCTCGCTCCTCAAGTATTCATGACAGACGACAGTCGGCCTGAAAGAGCAGCAGTCCTCCTGCTTTTTCTGCAAGCCACACTTTGCAGTGTTCATATGCTGCAAGCTGTGTGGAGGAGGATGTGGAATAAGGACCATAACATCCTTATGACAACTATGCAGAAACATCTATAAGGATCCCGAACACCTCCACACTGGTGAATTCTACATTGTAGACGTGGGCTTTGGGATGTGCTTGCGCCGTGTGGGGAGCGCAGGTGCACCGTGTAAGCACCTAAAACTATTCCCTGGCCACAGTTGCACTTTTTTTGCCCATTACCTCCAACATGAAAGCGCAGATGTTGAAGATTGCCACCAGAAGTAAATTTGAGTGAAATAACGCTAGTGACTGATCCATCCAATCAAAAGAGCGCTTCAAGGCAACGTACTGGCCAATCACAGCACATTTGGGTGATTTGTATATGGTGGTAAAGGGAGGATACTAAAGAAGAACAGGGGCTATTCTGTTCCCGAGTAGGCGTGCCAGGCAGTCTGAACCTACTTTGTCACAGTCAGTTTACTACTCTCTAACATATTATTCTAGAACTGTTAGAGTTTAAGACTACACTTATTATGGCCATGGTTGTGATTGGAGTCTTTGAGTCTGAGCGAAGGAGTCGGAGTTTGTCCTGGAAGACAAAGATTGGGGCGTAAAACAAAAACTCTTTGCGCGGGAGATTTCTTTCAGATTCGCGTTGACGTGTCGCTCTGTGCCGACACAGCAGCAGCATACAGAGGGACGAGAGGCACGAGAAGCACGAGGCAGTCCAGTATCTGCGAGACTATGGAAGAAATCCAGCAGCCGAGGCCTGCGCATCTAGACGGGTAACTCGTTTCCTCTCCTCTACGTTCGACATGAAAGGCAGCAAAGTTACCGGTAATGTTAGGCCGTGAGACGGGCTGGGGTGAGCCAACCCGAGCTAACCCGCCTACTCCCAGCTGGATCCGGAATGAAAGTCTGAATATCCAACTTAAAATGAACTTCACCGCAGTAGTGGAAGAATAATTTGGCTCCTTTACTTGAGTAAAATTATCATTACCACTGTGCAAAACTACTCTATAACATATACAAGTCAGAAGTACCATCATCAACAAAATGTACTTGGAGTGTTAGTCCTAAAATTACTACAGAAAAATTATGTAAGTTATGCGATACATCGTACTATATTCATTAAATGATTAATCGTATACATGAATAAGTAAGATGCATTTTAATGAGGGAAAACACAACTACATTATATACTATTTGGTGTGTTTTAATCTATAACAAAACATAGCCTATTAATATGATTATCAAATGTTCTGCATGTTAAATCTTAAATAGTAACATTGCCCTCTGAAATGTTGTGGAATAGCTTAAAATAACTTGACAGTACTTGAGTACATGTCATTAGTTATGTTCCACCACTGCTTTTTGCTACAGTATACTTTTGATAAATAAGCAAGCCTCCAGTGAGCACTAATGCTGAAACGCCAATTATGTGATTAATTGGTTGAGAACTATCATTAATGACACTTTTGATAATCAAGTAGGTGAGTAAAAACTCAAAACCATGAATTCACAGGTGACAACTTTTCCAACGTAAAGATGTATTGTGCTATTTGTATCAGAATAAAGTGCCCATATACAGTGCTCATGTAGACTATTCACTTTCAGATAAATCACACGCTGCCAAAACTCAGCCGTGCCGAAATTAATTAAACTATAGGAACCTGGATAGATGTGTAAACAGGGAATTACTGCTCAGAAATAAACAGATTTCAGTAAATTGAAAGTCTCTTCCTTCCAAAAGAATGTTGCTTTTGTGATCCAAGAGAACAAACATCACGTCCTCTCTTTTGACTTGTTGTGTTTCTCTGTAGCGGCACAACTAGGAAGAGGGAAGACTTCCTGGAATGGCCAGAATACTTCATGGCTGTAGCCTTTCTGTCAGCCCAAAGGAGCAAAGACCCAAGCTCACAGGTGTGTGCGTGTGCGTGTGTGTGTGCGTGTGCGTGTGGTGTTAGACAAAGAACCAACAATGAGTCTGTCTGCTGAAACTCTGACAGTCGGTCTAAATGTCTCTGCTATCTTATAATCTTCACGTGGATCTCATGTGTGTTTCCTGTGTCACTGTGGCTGTACGCTCCGTGTTACGTGATGTTTTGATAGTCTGTATGTTGGCTTGTGTCCGGGCGGCAGAGACCAAGGAACGACTCGTGTTTTTTTGTCATATTACTGCTTCCCTGAGCACCGAGTCACAGCGGGCTGATGCAGCGCTGGGTCTGACCTGTGTCACGGCAGCAACTGAGAGTTTGACGATCCGGCCGGGAGCCGGCTGAAGCAGTGCTAACAGAAGATGGGAAGATTAGTAAAGTTGTGAGCACAGGAAGCTGTGCACCTAGCTCTTATATCTTCAGACCAACAATTTCAAAAAGATCTTCGCCTACACATAAAGACAAAGTATGTGTAGAAGACTATGACGGTTGATAGAAATGGAAGTCCACCTTAAAGCTAGCAGAATTTAAAGGGATCCTATTAATGTCCAATGATTTAGTGGACTGTTTCATCTGATATTGGATTATTTTATGATACACTGGACTGTACTATAAAAAGAAATAAAATGTACAGCTATACTAAACTGTGGAACCTCTCTCCCTCTGTGCAGGTGGGGGCGTGTATAGTGAACCAGGAGAATAAGATAGTTGGCATTGGTTACAATGGTATGCCCAACGGCTGTGACGATGACCTGCTGCCATGGTCCCGCTCTGCTGACAACTGGCTTGACAATAAATACCCATATGGTATGAATACATGTGCACATGCACTTCCTGCTTTTTGCTTGATTTTAATTTTGGATTATGATTTGTGTTGATTACCGTTTGGTTGAAGAAGAGTTGCACTTACAACAAAGTTCTCTTCATGGCCTGTAGAGGGTGGTAGAGGATAAATAATGAGAAGTGCCACTCTGTTGATCGGATGCTCTCACATTCTACTTCATCTTTCTCTTTTTTTCTTTCTCTTTCCTTATCTGTTTAGTGCTTAATTTCGGGTGGGATAGAGGGCACATAAGCAACATCTACATCATCCTCCACTCATAATGAACTCTTTCTCCTTAGATTTTCTTTCTTTATTCTATTGTCATTAAATGAACTGACAGATCCACAGAACATATCTAATGGTGGGGCTAGAGGAAAAAGGATAACATGGCTGTTGACTTGAACTAAAGGCAAGTATAGGAGAGAGACAACATTGGAGTACTATTTAGACTGAAATGAGACTTCTACCTCCCCCCAATACAATGGAGGTGAATGGAATTCTGTTTGTGGTTATTTTTGGTCTATTTCTTCAGTGTCACAGAAAACACACACCATCCTAGGAGGCAGGTCCTTGTATATTATGCACAAAATGTTTGTCTATGGATTGTTTGCAATACAACCTAATTAAAGTTCAAACGAGGAAACTTGCAATGTCCTGTATTGACTGGGGGCAATCCCTACTCTCTGTTCTGCCCCACAGTGTGCCACGCAGAGCTGAACGCCATTATGAACAAGAACAGCGCTGATGTGAAAGGCTGCACCATGTATGTGGCTCTGTTCCCCTGCAACGAGTGTGCCAAGCTCATCATCCAGGCCGGTGGGTACACACACACACACACACACACACACACACACACACACACTTTTACCCTCCACTCTGTTGGAACTATTGGTAGACTGATAGTGATTTTAAAGGCCAATTATAAGATTGTGTATATACATTTCACATACTGTTTATTTCAAGAAATTGATGCGATGGTGTGTAATGAAAGCTTGCACACCTAATGTAGAACATTTGTATGGGGAAAAAAAGGGTTAATGCTTATTTTCTGCATTCGAAAGGTCTTATCCAATAAAATTCTTAAAACCTTGTCAGACTCAGCAGCTCACTAATAGTATGCATGTATACACCACAGAGACACACAATGTCGTTATGACTATTTTCGACAACACAAATGTCCGACGGATATCTCTGCACCTGGACATAGGACAACGACACTACCTGCATGGCTGGATACTAGCATGGAAGTAGTGAACTGACCCTTTAACTCTTATTCCTTGATGACATGCCAATACGCTTATACTGTGAAATGTTTTTATCAGTAACATAGCCATTAACTATAGCTCATGATAAAACCATATATTTATTATGTATGTATATAAATATCGATAGATAGATAGATAGATCGAGATAGATAGATAGATAGATAGATCGAGATAGATAGATAGATAGAT
>CALSBV010012191.1:2215171-2245225 GCA_943590825.1 Bovichtus diacanthus | reverse complement strand
TATATGTGTATATATATATATATATATGTGTATATATCGATAGATAGATAGAGATCTCATGAGTAACTCATTGTTTAAAGTGTTGGATAACAGAAATGTGCAGAAACTTGCTCATTGTTGCAATTTATTACTATTATGGTTAGCGTTGAGTGGAAATGAATAAAGGTTTGATTGCAGGTACATTGAGAGATTTATCTTTAAGTCACAAAGAAGAAACCGGCTTTCATCACGAGGCTATTTGCATCACACTTTGGCATGTGGCTTTGTGTGTAATGTAGATATGTAAACGTGGGTAATTTGTAGCATTGTGCGCCGTTTCAAATGAAGCCTTGAGTAATGAACATATTTCCATAGCAATGCATCAGACATCCTAAATGCTTTAAAAAGCTTAATTTCACCATCACTAGTCTAAATCCCCACAGCTGGCTCTAATGTTTATTGCAGTTGACAAGATGAGTGTTGATCAGCCTGAACAGCATCATTCAGATTTTCCTATTCTCGAAGCCTTTTTGTGGCAAAATGTGTAAAGTGTGTCCTCATGGGGTGGTCAACATGATTATTAGGATTCATCATCTGGGGTGCAGGAAATCTGGCCAGCATTTATGGAAATACTTTGCTCCCCTCGGGAGACAAACCGCAGTTGCATCAACTCTTCCTTTTTTTTCCCCTCGTTCTCTCTCCTCCTTTCAACTGCCATGCACTCCCACAGGTAAGAAGCACGTCTCTGACAAGTAGACTAATAATGGTCTTTATTTTTCATTACTGCCTTCTGTGGCTTTTCATAATCCTTCACTCCCTCCCTCTTCCCAGGTATCAAGGAAGTGGTCTATCTTTCTGATAAGTACCGTGACAGACGGGAGATGTCCGCTTCCAGAAGGCTGCTTGATATGGCCGGCATACAATACAGGTAAAAAACACACACACACACACACGCAGGAACATAATGACAATACCACCTGCTGAAAACAACATTGGAGTAGAGAAACAAAAAGCAAGTGGGAGTGTTTCTTTCCTGCCTTAAAACTAAATTATTATTTTTTTAATTTTTTTTTATTGATCTTTAAGTGCCCTGAACTTTGCTCCCCTTACATTGCTTTTGTAGTAGTAAGATTACATAATTCTTTAAGGTGATTTTATAATTTTTTTTAATTCCTATATCCCAAGGCTAAAATCGACGGTAAATCCACATTTTAAACTGATATTAAAAATAAAATGTTTCAAGTAAAAAACGATGGGGAAACACTCTTTATGAATGGTTAACATGTCAGTGTCCTTAGGCAAGATACTGAACCCCAAATTGCTCCAGATGGCCAACGGTGTGCGAGTGTGAATGTTTATCGCTCCTGATGAGCAGGTGGCACCTTGTATGGAAGCCTCTGTATGAATGTGTGTGTGAATGCTGACATGTGCTTTCAGTGGTCACAAAGACTAGACTAAATGCAGTCCTTTTACCATTACTGACATTAAGTGTCATTCTGTAGATTATGAGGGTCTGACACCGAACACATCCTTCAAGATGGTTTACTTGCCTCGCTCTTGGCACCAGGACTGAGTCAGCTAATTGGACCTCTAGCTGCATGGCTAACCGAGCTAACTAGCTAACACCTGCTTAGCAGCAGTTAATTTAGCAAAAAGTAAAGCTACTTGTCCAAAGCTCCATAAATCACCTCTGTACTGTATTTCCTGTCATCAAACTGGCCTTATAACATTTAATGAGGAATCCAAATTGTACCACTTTATTTCAGGACATGACACCGTTATTAAGTCATTGACACTTAATGACATCCAAACGTCCAAAAATGTTATCACTGTACTTTAGGTCAGGGCAAATGTTCATGACACATTTATAATGGTCTCATGAACGCTAATGTCAAAACCAACTGACCATGTAGTCATGTTAACACTTAAGGCTGAATAGCTTCTTTGTTTAATAATTTGGCCTGCTATGACATGTTTGTGTTTTAAATGTTTATGACATGTAATGTTATCTTTGTAATGTCAAATTGTCATTACAAAGACAACTCAATGTCAACATCGCTTTAATAGTGTCATAATTTAACGAATGACACCCCCAAGAGGGTTTGCATATTTGTCACCTTTTTTTAAAAAATGTTTGCACCCCTGCATTTACTACTACTGAATATAGTCCACTGTTGACCAGTTATCAATAGCAACAATACAGTCATATTGATACAACACGGCTCTACTACTGGTCAGATTAATGGTAAAGGAATGGGCGCTATGACACCACCCTGCTTGACTCGTGTCCTCCCTTTGAAAGGATTTGATCCACCACAGTGAACAGGAGCAGTCATGACATGTAGGAGGTGGGTGGTGACAAAAATGTTTGAGGGTGCTTGAAGTGCTCCAAGGCAGAGGCTTCCTGATTGATTAATTCAAAGGTCAGATCTGGCGGTCTCTAAAGCGCAGTAATAGATTCTAGTGCCTCTGCTGCAATTGTCTGTCAGTCATGTCTGGCAAGAAAACCACACACAGGAAAACATGGAGGAGTGGGCGATGTGGTATAAGTAGTGCTGAAGGTGTGACCAGCACATAGTGGCAAGGTCTCGTATTGTAAAGTGAGATTTTTAAAAATTTCTCTTATTATAAAGCGGCTCTGACTGATGTATAAATGCTGTGAAAGTATCCAAAAACAATCAATCCATGGAGAAAGTACACACGGCCCGTATTTGTGATTTCACACCTATAAAATTCTTCACATTTTTAAATGTAAATATTCTACACGTGTCCCAGTATATGTGAATGACATCAGCTGGAAGTAAACATTACATGTAATTTAGCGACTTATAGTGACTAACTACAGGGACAGTCCTCTGGAGCAGCTCAGGGTTAAGTGTCTTGCTCAGGAGCTCAATGGTGGCAGCCTGGTGTTGAACTCACAACCTTCTGGTGATCTATTTGGAAGCCTGACTACTAGACCACCACCACATGGACCTATGCTGTTGCCTAGCAACTCAATTCTGTTCAAACACGGTGAAACAGTATTTCAGACACATACAGGTATATTCAGACCGACAGTATGAGGAAAAATAAAGAGTTTTTAGAACATTAATGCATGCAAACATGTTCTAGTAGAAACTCAAAACATAAGTATGAGCATGATATGTGACCTTTCTAGAGCTTGGGAAATTTGCCACATTTTTAAATTGGATGTCCAATCACTGTTGATGGTAAATATAGTCCATTGAAGCAATAATTTCCTCAGTGAATGCTATATTAAAAGAGGATCTGAGTTCTCCTGCTCTCCAGGCAGTGCCTACACGTATATGTATTGCGTTGAGCCACTGACACCCAGCCAAAAACACATACGCCCCGTAGTTCCAAACCAAGATGGCAAGAACTCTTATTTTCCACATTGTCAAAGGCACCGCATAACCGCTTCACTACTTCTGTTGTTACCTTTCACAATGAAAGCACAACTTTAATTCACTCAGCATTTGGCTAAGAGGCAATTTAGCTTACAATAGCATCAGTGACAAAGATTCTCACTCAGTGGTCCTCTGCCCTGCTGGTCTTAGTTGTGTTTTCCTGTTTATCTTCGAGATCCTTAAGAAGGTCTCCAGCACGCCTCTGTCCAAGTGAGGAGTAAAACTTTTAATGCAAAGTCGCACACACGGGCTCTCTGAGCTCTCATTGTCCATCACTGTTGACGTTTCAGCCATTTATGCCACAATGGTACCAGGTCTCTGTAAAGTTGTGGGCACAGCATATCTCCAGTTGCTTAATCCTTATTTCATCCATCTTTTTTTCCTGCGACCGGACATCAGCCAGGAGCAGGCTGGTTAGGGTAGGAATAGTTGGCTTAGCTTGGCTCCATCCTGGTTCCCATCCCTTTCCAACTGGGGTGGTCACACCACCCTCGGTGGTGTTTGGTCTTGCTGGATGATCGAAAGATGCCGTGGGTGGTGATCTTCTCATGGTCTACTGCACTTAATCCAATCCGCACACGTCCTTCTCCAATGTTGAGTGTATCTCTGTCATGGGCTATACGTGCTCCAGCAATAAAAGAATAGACAAAAAATAAAAATGGGACAAAGATAATGGGAGCTACCGTCCACTGCATCGGCATGTGTCTCCCTAACCATTGCTTGCTTCAAATGACTACATTTAACATGAACACTGGTTGGACATCCACCTAAAAGGTGGTGCATTTCTCTTTTTGTTAGGACTGACATGCCCCTTATTCTTTCTCCTCACGCAGACAGGAGCTACTTTCAGCCTTAGCAAGTTTAGTGATTTTGGCCACTGGACTTCCAAACCCTCTGACAGTGGGAGAAGCTGGTGGGGACTTTGCATTTTAATAAGCTACAAATGCTGGACCACTTCCCATATCAACAGAGAAACCGGTTATTGTCCTTCTCAATGACGGTGAAATCTTGAAAGTGCTGGTTAAATTCCCTGATCAGTGTTGCACAGTCACATATTTTACCTACAACATTGTGGTTAGCCCTTGTAGTATTTTCCTGAGTGTAGTTGACCCGAGAAAAAAAATGTATCATA
This sequence comes from Bovichtus diacanthus, assembly GCA_943590825.1. Lineage (NCBI taxonomy): Eukaryota > Metazoa > Chordata > Actinopteri > Perciformes > Bovichtidae > Bovichtus > Bovichtus diacanthus. Next base: position 2,240,704 of record CALSBV010012191.1, on the reverse strand, counting down.
CCTTTTCTGCTTGCTCTTTACCTGTGTGGAACTTTGGACTCTTTTTGTTTCAAAATGTTATTGTTATTATTATGTTATAAAAGTTATTATTGGCACTTTGTTATTTTGCAATAAAACCAAGTGTGATATTTAAGTTCAGCAACCTGACACTCACCCATCGGGTCATGTGTCGGATTAGGTCCCGACATTTTGTGGCATAAAGCTTCAGGTTGTAGTTGGACTATTTATGAAAAAAAATCAAATAAAAAGTCTGTCTCTTCCACTCTGTCTTCTTCAGTTGTCTGAAGAGTAACAGAGTGTAGCCCATGCGTTTGACCAGAGGAGGATGGCACTAAAACTACGTGGATGCAAATCTCTTCCTCCACAACTTCTACTCTAAAAGAGCATTACGATGGTCCCAGTCCACAGTTCTGTTCTGGATTACAACTGTTTGTTTGCCCTTGACAACAGTCCAATCAATCAATCAATCGGCATATCACTTATACTTTTGAGAGCTTATGTTTTAAACTGATGGGCCACTGTGCCCTATTCTGTGTTGGGCTACTACCGTTGTCTGATTTATTTTTTGTGTGTGAGAAATGCTTTCCAAAGCAAGAATATAACTTTGTCTTTGAAGAAGAAATAACTAAAATATAACCTTGGGGTCAGGGTGAATTCTCAAGTTCAGCAGTACCAGGCAGGTTCAGGTCTTAGCTTTAGGTCTGTGTGGGGTTCTAATGTGATAGCTTCATGTTTTGTTGCAATGCTGGAAAAGATACTAATTTGACTGATTGTTGTGGCTTGTCCCAGCGGATGGGTCTAATTGCTGTTGTTTGAGACTGTGGTTGCTTGCACTCTGCATACTTTAATCAATGGTAATGCTTTAAGTGCAAATTCTTGGTATTCTCTTTATTTGTTAACTCATATTTCCCGCAGCCTACGATATACATCACGAGTCATGTTAGACTGAAAGCGGTGCAAGTAGTGCCACAGCCACGTCCCATAGTGGCGCAACATTAGCAGTTGTCGAGTTTGTGTCCACTTGATGAATGGTAGTCCAACATTAACTGCTCCACTATGTTCACCAGGTAGTTGCTAACTGTACAGTAGGTTTTTAGAGCCGTTTTTTTTGTAAAGCACTTCCTGCTGCAGCTGCTCAATGAGCTGATGAGAGCAGTGAGTGTAACAAAACAGTGAAGTGAGGGCTGTAGTTTCAAAACAATAAGCTTAATTAATTATAATTATTAATGTGTGACCTTAAGCCTTAATATACTTAAAACGGGTGAGTTGTATAAATATTCATCCAAGCTATAGAGACCAAAAGCGGTTTTGTACCAGCTGTAAACATGTTTATTTCTGCTGTAAAGTTGGGTATTTCAACATGGATCTAGAGATTGACTTCCTTTTGGAGCCTCAAGTGGCCATTCGATGAACTGCAGTTCATGGCACTTCTGCATGGGCTTCACTACTCGGCCCCGGAGGTTGCCACTTGGATTAAACACTTATGAAAACAGTTATGATTATTATATTCGGTTTCTGCCAATAACTCCCCCAAATACTATACACTGGTCTTTTTTAAGTGACACTGCCGCTCAACCATGAGCTAATTGCCCAAAAGCCTTATTTGGTATGAATGCAGCCTTTGTCCCTTTCTCTCTCAAACTTCTTTCTGTTTACTATTTGCCCAAACCTTATAAAAGTGTAGGTGGTGGGGCACAGGTATGACTTGATTAAACAAGGAAGAAGTGACTTTCATCCACCATGTTTTTATGTGATGTTTTCTGTGTGTCCTCATACCCTGACTACTGTGTGTGTTGTTTTTTTTCCCTCTGTGTTTTGGCAGGCAGTTCAAGCCCAAGAGGACTGAGATTGTCATTGATTTTAATTCCATTAACCACCCTGGAATGCTGAACAGCGCGACCAACTGAAAATGCAAAAGTCTCACCTTGGGGAGCCGCTGAATGAGGCGGGGAAGTAGAGGGAGACTGACAAGATTGAAAGGGACTTTGATGCCTTTTCTGTTTGTCTTCTTGCCCCCTGCTTTGTCCAAAGGAAAACTGAAGGATACCTCGACTTTGGCGTCTTTTGATATTTTGATTAACCGGATATTCAAGATAGTTTAATTTGACGCTTCACCCTTTTGTGGATGGCTGTGGCAGAAGGTCTTTCAATGCTGCTTTCACACTTTTTTCTCTCTTTTAAAACTCCCTTTGGGTTTGGGTACTCGGAACACACTTTCTTGAGTGTTTGATTTTAAAATCTTTTGTGTTGTGAATCAGATCTTCTCATGGCTGTCTGCACAGGGGAAAACCAGAAATCCTTCAAACAAGGTTCCATATTAGTGTAGAGGCACCTTGACATTCAGTTCATTTGACCTTTCGTAGTTACAGTGGAAGCTTCCCAGTTATCAGTCTTTTTGCAATTTGGTTCATAAAACTTGTTTGCAGAAAGTACCTGCTGTTTAAAATATAACCTGTGTTCTACTTTTATTGTATTAGTGATGTCCTTTTGAAAATGTAAATGTGCAGCTACTTTACTGGGAAGTAAAATGTGAAACCTTTATTTAAACAAAGCTATAACAATGATTCTCTACAGCTCCCATGAGGCTATGACGGCATACCAATGACTAAGACCTCTGACAGCTTTATTTCTTCAAGGCTAACTAAATAGTTGCTTTTATCAAATGACAAAATAACACCGATATGCCAGATTATAAGGATAAATGGAGCTGCTGCCGCTCTCCCTCTTGTGAGATGAACACGAGATCTCCATCCTAATGGGACTTACCTGATTAAATAAAGGTTTGAATGAATCTTAACACACTATGTATATTTTACCGTGTGCATGTTTTTTTTTATATATTCCCTGTAGGGGATCTTAGTTTTAATGACCTTTTTAAAAAAAATTTTTTTTTACAATTTTCTGAAAGTTGTTGCTGTCTTCATGGTGCGAAGTTTCTGTAATGTGTTTTTGTAAAATGTAAATTTTCTTTTATGGTCTCATCTGTGGATCACAACACGCCTTCCTGCCGTTAAGGTTGTTACATGTATGTATGTTAGTGCTTTCACATGGTGCCTGAGAAACTCCTCAATTCTGTCCTTCAACCATGTTCGCTGTCAGTGCAGTTGAAGTCAATAAAACTTTTCGACCGCATGAGCTAGTGTCCACTGTGTTCATTATTAATAATGCATTTATGGATCTAATTAAGCAAAGGGTCGCTACAATTCCATTGACAAATATTTTATATTTTAGATACAAATATTTTTTAAGATTTTAAAGAAAGTTGGTGGGAAGTTATGTTGTGTGTTAAAGAATAAGTGATCAGATTTTGATGAGGACAGTGCCACCGTGTTCTGACCATTAGACCTTTTTCATGACCGTTAAAAGGAATACTTTAAAAGGCAGACACTTTATAAAAACAACAAACAAAAAAAACATGAATTAATCAATTTGTTTAAAGGCATAATTTACAATAGTCAGACAATTTTGCAATTGTATAATAGCGGCAATTATTTTATGTTCTGTCACAACAATCACAAGGTAAACAGCAGAAATACTCACATTACAAAGTAGTCTACCAGCAATAATCGCTTGCACGTGTGTTATTGAGCCACCCAGCACCTTGCAGCATGACGTCGTATTGCTTTGAAGCCAAAGTTGAGGCTGACCACCTCTTTCCTGGACTCTGCATTGGCCCCCGAATGTCCCGACAACCTGCGGCCTGTTGAACACAGCCAGGATGTCTTTGTGTTGTTTCACTAACCCCAACAACCACCATCCCGCTAAAGGCTCCTATGATGGTGGTTCTCACCTCGGTACGTGAACCCAGAGTCTCTCAGTCTGGATATGAGCGTGTTCCCATAAAAGAGGCGGGGTTAGCGGCATATGACCAATTGCAAACAGGGACATGCGTGCTGTCATATTTCACAAATGAAGAGTAAATTTCAATGTTAGACAAATACAAAGAAGTTAAACATCATCCAGGATAAAAGTTACACAGTTTAACAGGACAGCTGGCAAAAAATCTCCGATTGAATGTGTAAAATAATGAATAAATAGATCGTATCACTGCCCATCTAGGGCACGAGTACCAATAGGCAAAAATATAGATTTGTACATAACATATATTTATTAATGTCATTTATTAGCCAATCAGAATACCAAAAACAGTTCTTACATATTAAGATCAAGCTAAATTGAAAAAAAAAAAAAAACTTGTCTGCAATATCAACATATATTTTGAGATGATCTGCATGATTGAAAGGATGATTTGTACTCTTGGAGTTATAATTATCAAAATTCTACTATAAACTTTTTTGTGGTTAATTTTAGACAGGCACAGTTGTCTCAAGCTCATTGTTTAAAGAAAACATTAATGGTGTATTGGTAGAAAAATACAAGGATCATAAAGACAACATAAGCCTTAGTTTCCAATTACATTACATTACATTGGTAGTGGAGCCAGAAACTGCACTCAAGTAAAAGTACTGTTACTTTGTAATAGTAATCATCAATATAACTACTTCAGTTAGAGTACTGAATAAACCACTTGAGTAGAAAGTAACTTGATAAGTAAAAGAAAAAACTTACTTTGGATATAAAACATCATCTCAAGCACAGATGGTTTCCCTCAGGTAAAGGCAAAGTAGAAAAACATGAATCTATATTTATGTTCAGCTGATGTGAGGAAATGTCACACAGTCATCTCCTGTTTAGATCATCTGCTACATATACACCAGGACAATATTCCTTTCCTATGTGATCACTAAATACCCATGTGAATATTACATTATTATTATAGTCTATAAAATACACCACTAAGTAAAGATTGTTTTAAATACACACAAATACATTATTTGCTTGTTGTTTCTATATTATATTATGCTTTAGAAAATTAATCAGCAAATCAGATAGGCATGGACCATATCCAGATGTGCTGCCACCAATCATTGTGTTCATGGCATAGCTTTATTGATTTAATGTTCTTTTTATTTTAGAAACCAAACAAAAAAAATTCAAAAGCGCATCTCAAGAGAGAAGAGGAAAATGATACAACCACCTATAATTTCCCCTCCCCCTCTCGACGGGGCCCTGGCAGATCTGTACGACCTTTTTATACATGGAACACTAATAATGTAGAAGTGTCCTTCGACAGGACTCTGATTGTTCCCAATGATCAGACCAGCATTGTTGTACCATTGAGCATGGTAGAGTGTGTGTATGTGTGTGTGTGTGTGTGTGTGTGTGTGTGTGTGTGTGTGTGTGTGCGCGCGCAAATGAGAGGCAAATTGCTAAGAGATTTTGATAAAAGCGCTATATAATATCAGCTATTTGCAACCAACACAGAGATGGCATTTTAACTATCATTATCACAAATCTTATTCACGCGATCTTGTTTAAATTCATCCACATCCTATACAAACCCTATATGCATTACCACCAACTGTAAGAAAAAAAAGAAAAAGAAAAGTGTGGTTTTCTGCTACTATCACAGTGCAAATGCAGCAAGTTTCCAGAGAGGGTTAAACTTTGGATCGTGACCTTTGTTCTCAGTCATTCCCTTACTGCCCTGGTATTCTCCATCATGTACTTTTTAATGAAACACAAATGCCAAGTTTGTGTTTTTCAATTACACGTTCAAATATTCCATCTGCAAGCTATTCTATGACATTCTGCTAGCAAGATATACAAAGGAACATTATGGGCCTGTGGTCACAGATATTTCATTGTTTTTCCTATTGACTATGATCATGCATAGAGGAAGAACTCTCTATGTCTCCCTCTCTCACACACACACACATAGCATTCCATTTGCTATTTGAGAATGTTGGTGAACACTTGCTACAGAAATGAGCTGCATCCATCTGACAGTGAGTTGCATTCACGCCTCTGCTCATATGCACGTCATATTGGAATCATTAGTGTGTGTGCTGGGGTGGTGTGTTTACTTCTCTTCAACTTGATCTTAAAAAGATAGATTTACAAATATGTACAGTAGAACAAGAACTAGGAAACAAGATCATATTACTCCTGTATTAGCTGCTTTGTACTGGCTCCCGGTAAAATACAGAATAGAATTCAAAATCCTTCTCCTGACCTACAAAGCAATTAATGGTCAGGCTCCAGTTTATATTAAAGATCTCATAGTACCTTATAAACCAACTAGAGCATTGCGCTCCCAGAGTGCAGGCTTACTTGTGGTTCCTAGAGTCTCTAAAAGTACAATGGGAGCCAGAGCCTTCAGCTATCAAGCTCCTCTACTGTGGAACCAGCTCCCAGTGTGTGTTCAGGAGGCAGACACCCTCTCCACATTTAAGAGCAGGTTAAAGACTTTCCTCTTTGATAAAGCTTATAGTTAGGGCTGGCTCAGGTTTGCCTTGGACTAGCCCCTAGTTATGCTGCTATAGGCTTAGGGGGACGGGGGACTCACTCCTCTCCTCTCTTCCCTATCTTTCTCGTTCTCCTCCTCTCCCTCTCTATTGATATGCATTCATGTCCCTTAAATGCATGTTACTAACTCACCATCCGGGGCATCATCCCCGGAGTCTCTGTGTCTCATCTGGCAGGTTGCCACTATTAAAGATTACTTCTGGACCACGAATCGTGGCTTCACCTGTTTCCCTGGTCCTGCCTGACACCAGGAAGCCTTGACATCCCCCTTGATCCATCTTTTTTATATACCATCGTATCATGTTTTCTGTCCCATAGATTGTCCATACTGTATTTTTAACTATGTTGTTTGTTCTGTACACACGTCACCTATTGCACGTCTGTCCGTCCTGGGAGAGGGATCCTCCTGAGTCTCTCCCTGAGGTTTCTTCCATATTTCCCCCACTAATTGTGGGGTATCTTTTAGGGAGTTTTTCCTTGTGTGATGTGAGGGTCTAAGGACAGAGGGTGTCGTACCCTGTACAGTCTGTAAAGCCCACTGAGACGAATGTATAATTTGTGATATTGGGCGATATAAATAAACTTGATTTGATTTGATTTAGGCACTTATGGAAATGTGGTGAAAATTTGCTACTGTGCGTCATAGGTTTTGTATGTCTCACATACGTATGAGTGCAACAGATTTAAACATAAATGTTTGAGCAGCCTTGTAATTGGACTGTTTGACTTGACGACGAGGCATTTTAGACTTTGTTGCAGACGAGTTATGGCAAACTTTGTTTTCCCAAACTATTCATCCAATATAATATTAATTAATATTAATATATTCATATTAATACACACCTGAATTAGTTGTAACAGTAGTGGAAGCTGACGGTTGAGATAATAACATCAGCATGTAATCTTCGCTCAACAGCAGGAACGAATAAAGGATCCGGGGTTTTCTGACGCTTTTATAAAGGTTGTTTTTTTTAATGTCAATGGATAGAAAAACAACACAAATTGTTAATTCTTTTGACATTTGTTTCCTGGCAAGAATATTCCAGGGACAATTCTTTTTCGAGGAAACAAACAATTTGGCCCAACACCTGGTTTAGTGGCTGATTGTTCCTTCATGCTTGCACAGATCGCTGAACAAAAGTTCACAGTAGGGGTAGTTGGGAGTTAGGTCATGTATTGAAAAGCCTTGGTGTGTGGAGTGTGCAGAAAGCCTGAATTGGCATTGACACTCGGGAACCCCCACTGATATAATATGTTCATTTTGTGCAACGAGGCAGTGATATATTACTGATGAACTAAAAAATAAACTTGATTTAATATATCAGCACCAGTTTGAGATTCCAACCTCCTGTTGAAAGCCACCGTCTGTTGAGGCACATTAAGGACTTTCTGCATCGCTGGACCGGGCTGCATTATGATTTTGGCCACCAAACAAAGAGCGAGAGGCAGATACTATAGAAACACAGGGGTGGGTACAATCCAATCACATGCTGAATTAGCCAAGGCACTGCTGTGGGAAGAACAGCAGGAGTGACGAAGAACTCTTAGGGGGAAGAAGCACGGGCAGACTGAGGAAAGATGGACGATGGAGGAGGAAAATGAGAGAGTCTTCATTGACTAAAAAATTAGTGCACCAAGTCACGGCCTTGCTCTCAATTACATTAAAAAAGGATGCAGAAACCCAGCGTAGACTTGCATGAAAAGACACACGCAAAGGAAATGATCTAAAAACAAACAGCTTTCATCCATTCTTTCCCTGGCTCTAGCAGGCAGTGTTCACACGTTTGTCATTTCTTTCAGAACAAAGTAGGTCCGATTCTCTTGCTGCCACGGTTGATGGTGTACAGTTTGTCGTTTAATTTTCTCTTCCAAATAATTCATTTAGGTAATTAGGTATAACTAAGGACTTGCTTTAGGCTTTTCTGATGAATACCTTATCCATTAAGCTAATGATAGCAACAATGGCCCAGGAAAGGCACTAGTGATTTACACACATCTACTATATTCAAGAACACTTCTGACTCGTGCTTTTTCACACATCATGACAACGGCAGGTTGGATGGGACAGTCCAGCAGATGGCGCTAATGCAACACTTATGGATGCCAAACACCATAAACTCAACAGAAGAAGAAGAAGGTGGGGCACAGGCCAGATGGAAGCGACAGAAAACGTCTCTTATTATTTTCAGGAACAAGGCAGGCGAGGAGGAGCTTCTTTAAATAAATGATCAACTATTTTGAGTATTTATGCTTCGTTTGTTCTTAAGCCTTTTTTAAAGTGAGAAAATATAGCTGGCTTCTTCACATACCCGGTGAGCATTTTTCTGTTGAAAAGACATTTGGAAACCGAGCTCTCAAGCTCATTAGCCGAATATGTCACTGTTACTCTTTATTTATTTAGTTATTTTCACTTACTAGTTACATCTATATATGTGTGTGTGTGTGTGTGTGTGTGTGTGTGTGTATAATATGTGCAGATAGATACAGTAGATAGGTAGATAGATAGGTTAAGCAGTATATCGATCTATCTATTTCTTTATATTTGCATAGCCTGCAGTCTGCCTTTGCAAACATTGTGAAAGAATTGGTCGTTCTAAAGAGCTCACTGAATTCCATCGTGGTTCTTGTAATAGGATGCGATCGTTGCAACAAGACAGTTCGCGAAATTTCTTCTCTCCTAGATATTCCACGATCAACTGTAAGTGGTATTCGTGCAAAGTGGAAATGTTTAGGAACCACAGCAACTCAGCCACGAAGTGGCAGACCACGTAAAGTTACAGAGCGGGGTCGCCGAGTGCTGAGCGCATAGTGCGTAAAAGTCGGCAAAGCTCTGCTGACTCAATAACTGCAGAGTTCCAAACCAGCTCTGGCATTAATATCAGCACCAAAACCTTTGGGATGAACTAGAACGGAGATTACGAGCCAGGCCCTCTCGTCCAACATCAGTGTCTGACCTCACAAATGCTCTTCTGGATGAAGGGGAAAAGATTCCCACAGATGCTCCAAGATCTTGTAGAAAGCCTTCACAGAAGAGTGGAACCTGTTATAGCTGCACAGGGACCAACTTCATATTCATGCCTATACATTTGGAATGGGATGTTATGAAAGCTCCTGTACGTATAATGTGTAGGTTGCCCAATACTTTTGTCCATATAGTGTATATATATTATATATATATGTAAACAACTTGAACACCCATTGTACAATATCAATATAATAAAACAATTACAACTACTTGTTGGCAAAACTGTGGATCTCGTCTGGATTTTCCAGCATTTCCTGCAGTTTGATACATCATTATACTGTATACCTGTTGAATGGTACATTCTAAATACAATTGAAAGTACTGCACACTGTGGAGGAGGGGTAACTGACTGGCAGGGAGCTGTTTCAGTTTTGCAGAGTGGACGTTTCATTCACAAATAAGTATGTATCACCCTAAACATGAACAGGGTCTCAGGCCATGAGGCCCATACAGACACATTCAGAGTGCATGATTGATGTACAGATTTTGTAATGGACACCTAGTACTGGTAACTTATCAGAAATACAATAAAATACTGTGGTGTGTAAAAAAGGTTGACAATTATTTGTTATAATCATTGTGAAGGGTGTTCAGCTCATATCAATAACATACCAAATCCACATCCATTGGGCCCATAGAGCATGCGCACTTGCTTTTTCCTTAAACCCCGGCTGGAAAATAACTCTGGATTTGGCTATTAGCACACTTTACAACTTTTAGGACCTACTGATTTAAATAAGGTCTATTCAAGTGTTGGTACTGGGAAGTTGATTTCCCTCTTTTAAAATTATTTAAAAAATCCTTCCAAATGTAAGTCAATGGGAAAAAGTCTTCTTTGGCCCCATCGCATCATGTGACTGACACGGTCCATCTGCAAGGCTGCAGCTGGACCCTTCTCCTTCTCTGAAACGTGTTGTCTATGATTATTGTCAGCTTGGCTAACATCCTCCTCTATGGAATCAACAGGGCAGTCCAAGATAGAGCTAACCCTCTTAACCAGTTCATTGAGTCTTTTTCGTCTCTCCGTGTTTCCACCTCCCCAGCAGACGACCGCCTAGAAAATTACAGACCTGTCAATTGACACTGGAACGGTAGATTTTCCCAGCCTGGCCACAATGGATTTGTCAGCTAAGCTAACAAGCTAAGTAACCTCTCTCCATTCATGAACTGTTAACTGGGCCTATCAAAGCACAGCATTAGCCTCACCACAGCACATGTCTGACTGTTTAACTTTAACTTCTGTCAATGCACCTGTATTGATTTGATTTAATGTGACTCGGTGGTTTAGTGTTGAAATGTCTGTTTATAGTAAGATTTTAGATTTAGATTCATTGTCCCAGGGGGATATTTGTTTTCACAGCTGGTACACAACAGATATACACATAGCAAAACAGCAACACACAACAACACACAAAAACACAAAGCAACTGAAGATACAGATAGCAGCAGATGTACATATGGCAACATACAGTTACAAACTGTACAGAAACTTCAAGTATGCATCCATATTGGCAGATTGTTCAGCTGCAGCAAGCCCTTCCAACCAGAAGGGAGTAAAGTGTTGGATGAGGGGATGTTCTGTGTCTTTTCATATTGTGAGTGCAGCGTATTGAATAGCCACACTGCTAAGTGATGATAGTATTGCTCACGCAGACACAAGGCCTTGCATGCAAAACTGACCACTTTTTCTAACCGGCTCTATTATACCGCACAGATCACGAACAATATATTTTGGTTTGGCTTAAACATAGTTCTTTTTTTCTGATCTAAATGCATGTGTTCAGGACATTCAAATTTCCACCTTACATTGTTTTTTTTTTTTTCAGAATAAAGGCACCAACCAAGGGACGACCTCCGGGGCCGAGCAGTTAGACCCATGCAGAAGTGCCAGAAGACTATTTTATGAGACTACATTAACCAGCTATCGTTTTCCTTTGAGGTGATTTAATGTAAGTTAAATCATTCAAATTAATATAAAGAATAAAGAATAATAATTATTCATTCCATTGTAATGCCTTTTGAGCTACTGCATCTCCATCATTGTAGTGCCACAGTATTATCAACAGCTATTAATGTTTTGATTATTATTAATAGTTTTATTTATATTAATTATCATCAGCAGAGAAAGCACATCTCCTATTTGTGGGAATGTGTAAGGCTTCTGCCAGAGAAACTCTTGCCCTTCCTGTGATTATAAATAGTTAGCCGTTTCAATGTTGAGTTTTTCTGAAATGCAGCATACCATTTTCGAAGATGTCATTTCCTTTGCATCCAACATGTGACCTGGTCCGGGACCATGCATGTGCTTTTGTCTACATTTTTTCCGTTCAACGTCCGCGTAAGTACATTGAGAGCAGCAACAAAAAAAACAAATTCCCTGTATGTAAAAGTAGCCTACTTGGCCAATAAAGGGGATTTTGATTCTGATACAGACTTGATGGAGCCATTGCTGGGTATCAGTCAGATGACTAATACTGTATATAAGGAGACGTTAACTTGTTGGTTTTAGACCTGTTGTCTGTTTGAGAAACGTCTTCAGAGTTCATCAGATAGGGTGTGGTTTAATTCTCTTTGGAATGAAGTAAAACATTTTATTTATTTTTTTTTAACATTCTGTTATGTGTGAAATATTACCGGTTTCTGAGATACATTGGTGGGCTACATTAGAATTGCACTTTATATTCTGCTTACATTATGCATGTCTTGATAGTCTATACCACCATGTGCTCTTGTACTCGGTGGTCTGTATGTGGTCAGCACTTTTGGTTTACTTATTCAGGGAGTCAAACCAGCAACGGTGCTGTTACATTCCCTGCTCTGCCCCCAGGCTGCTGCTGTCCTCGATGTAGTCGGAGAAACCATGAAAGAGAGGGAGGGAGCAAAGTTCTGCATAACTGATCTAATGTGAATCAGAGCCTGAATGAAAGAAAATCCTTGTTGACATAACCTAAATGACTAGTCAGTGTGATGCAGCTGAGATGCGGCTACTGCTGCGAGAGAGAGCACACAAGTCTAATCCCGCTCTCTCAGCCTGAATAAGTGTTGTAACAAAGTTCAAGCAAGCATCAGAGGAAGAAAAGGAGAGTTTCGAGAGAGAAAAGAAAAGACAGCAGAGTTGGAAAGTCTTTACTTCTCATGCAGCACAAATGCAACTCAGTTTCTTAAATTACTAAATTCAGTCAGAAACATTCAAAATGCAAATGTAGGTGACTGTTTCTTCAGAGCAGCTTTCCTGTGACATAGACACACACTGATGGTTAACTGCTTCCTGCTGGCCAATCACTGGAAGAATCCGTTGATGATCAGCTGATCGGAGTGACTCATTTATGCCTGAAACTCTACCGAACTTCACTTTTCAAGACAAACCCAAAGACGCTCAAGCAGAGACTGTAAATGGAGAGCGTCTTCACTGATGCTTGTGTATCATCCTCTCATCAGGAGCCCACTGTGCTTTTATGGCATCATCACAAGTCGGTCACTAAATGGACTTTTGACTTGAATTTGATGCATCACTGGTGAAATGAAGGCTCGCATATGTCTGCTGTCATTTCACATACGCCATGAGTGGAGAGACCAGTTAGAGGTGTATCTTTTATGAAACATGGTAAATATTTAGCATAGTTGACTGACCTTTCATGTTTCATGTTTCATAGTTGATGTTTCATGTCAAATCCAATTGCCTGATTAGAGTAGCAGAGGAACTGTGTTGTAATCCATCACACTTTGTTTAAGTTTGATTCCATGCCGACTGCTTTTGTGTGTCTGTCCTTTGGGTGACCCATTCTCCTCCCACAGTCCAAAGACATGCAGGTCAGGTGAAGTATACATTTGTAAAATGACTGTACATGAGTGGAAATGTGTTGGTCTGTCAAGTATAATGTCAGCCCAATGCATGTTGGGATTGGCTACAATCTGAACTAACTAGACATTCCTCAAATAACCTGCCAAACAAATTAATTCATGTACAATTTACTAACTTATTTGTACATCCCTTGTAGTTTTGACCAACCTGGTGTGCCATAAAATGATTACCTCATTATCTGCATTAAAGTCACTCAGTAACTAAAGTAAGTTAAATCACTCAAGTGCAGTTTTGAGGTACTTTAACTTGCGTATCAAGTTTAGTTTAATTCTAAATGATACTTCTACTCCACTGCATGTATATATGACAGCTATTTATTCTGCTGGACACCTGCGATATTTTGGAGAGAATAATATCTCCCTCCAATTATTCATTTTAATTTGCTTCTGGGGGTGCTGGGGAAGAAGTGGGTTGTATCAGTCAGGCACTGAAATGTCAGCCGAATGCAGCAAAGAATGGAACAGATTTCTACGGTTCGACAGATGATTGGCTCGTGGAGGTCATACTGATATCTGATTGGTTTAGTGTCAGCTGGTTGAGTTGGAAACAGGAAGGGAAAAACCTAAATAAACTAACTGAGCAATATCTTCCTGATTGAACGTTTCCAAAGCTTCATTGTCATTGTGCAGAATGTGAGTTTTAATTTCACCATGGAACTCAGGTTTCAAAGAACAAAAACATCAAAGTCTGAAAACAAGCCAATATTCATGTGGGTCATAGTGGAAGAATTATTCAGATTCTTTGCTTAAGTAAAACAACCTATAGCACAATGTAAAAATACTTCTACAAGTAAAAGCCAGCATTCAAAATCTAAAGTAAAAGTATTAACAGAATGTACTTGATGTATCAAAAGTGATCATGCATCAGCAGGAGTGAGTGTTATATGATTAAATTTGACACATTAGATTATTAGTACTGTTGACTTTATATCACATTTCAGTGGGGTCCAACCTACGGGTCGGGCCCCATCTGAAGGGTTCAGAGATAAATCTGAGAGGTGTGATGACTAACGGGGTAGGAAAGATTCTGATGCATTAATGTTTTCAAAATATTGATAACTTTACCTCGTTGGGCAGACGTTTAGAGGGGAAATGTCTCTTTGGTGGGCCTGCTAACCACTCCAAACATGACGAGTATAAAAAGTACAATATTTCCCTTGGGCCACCCAAATGGCTGAACAGTGAGGATACCACATGGCCCCAAACGCCCTGAGCACAACCTGCTTCATTGTCATTGCCCCACTCTCACACCCAAAATAATTTCACTTTTCTGGCTCTGAAATGTATTGGAATATAATAGCATAAAATGGAAATTTAAAGTAGAAATACTTTGTGTTTTGATAACTTAAGTATTTGTACTCAATAACATCACAAAGCTGAAACTATGACACCACGCTCGTTGCTGATGGTAGCTTTTCATACTGTTTGCCTTTGAGAGTGGATGAAAAACAATCGCAAATGTACAACACCGTCACAAAAACAACAATACTGTAGTTTCAAGGATTTTTATTCTTTACCGTAGAAACACTGTACATAAATTACTTTCTCTGAGACTAATATTGATGTACGGATAAGTGGAATTTCTCAACCTTCAAAATAAAAAAACATTGTCAACTCGTCTCTGAAAAAAGATTGGTAGCATATGATGTTATCACTCTGTGTGAAGTTCCTGTTCTTTCCTTTAAAATGATTAAAGATGCCTTCCCAACCTTGTAAACACACAAACACAAAGAAAACTCCCCGATAAGAGTACAGAGACCCACAATCAATGAGAAAACATCCACATCGATTTTTGATCTATTACTGTTACTCATTAAAGTCACTGATGGCAATGCACTGTCCCTTTAAGGAGAAACAAGCAAAAACGAGGAGAGAAGCAACAATTAGTTACTACTCACAGCAACCCTTCCCCCCCCAAAGCCATGACAACATGTTTCTATTGCAAGCATTACTACTACCTTTGACCGATAAAAGCACAAAGTCTATGCATTATGAGGCTGAGTCACATTTTGCCGAAGTGAAGGACTTCTGGGATGACAGGGGACCAGTGTTTTACAGGACCGGTGAGCCAACTCGGTCCATAAAGAATCAGAAACAGCCGTGGCAGCCTGGTCGCCCTGTTTCCTCACCGCTGTCGACTGTAGTCTGAAACTGTACATTTTTATAGACCTTGTAAAAGGACGGGATGAGAAGTAGTGGTTTAAAATTGACCAACAGATAATAGATAAGAAGGAAACAAAAACACAACTCAAAAGTTTTGTTTAGTTCAGATCATGGTCCATTCCGGTGGTGGTGGTGGTGGTGTAGTAATAGCAGTAATAGTGGTATAGGT
This sequence comes from Bovichtus diacanthus, assembly GCA_943590825.1. Lineage (NCBI taxonomy): Eukaryota > Metazoa > Chordata > Actinopteri > Perciformes > Bovichtidae > Bovichtus > Bovichtus diacanthus. The sequence continues at coordinate 2,225,117 of CALSBV010012191.1, read as the reverse complement.
AATAGTATGTAAACATTTTTTGTTCATTTTTATATCCCCTTTTTGTCTGAAGCAAAAGCAAGTTTATATATAAAAACAAAACAAAAATCCAAACAGAAAATAAGTCTTCTTTTTTTTTCTCCTTCATACAAATTGCAGTCCTTTTTTGTGCCTGTCTGTCTTGGAGAGAGTCCACAACAGTTCAGTCCAGTTCCTTCAGCCGTGGAAACAATAGATCCTATAGACATGGCTCATAGAGGTCTATAACCCAGAGCGACGGTTCACTCCTGGATCCACACACATGCAATGCCTGCAACATCTGTGAGGGACCGCAGACATTTGTTCTACTGACTGCTCTGACAGTTTACAGCTGTCTAAATGCTTGGGGGCTCATCTAGTTGTGATGGCTGTGGAAATGCTCAGCAGGCTATTTGACCAAGTCTCTACATCCCACTGTTTCACAACTAGATCGCACATGATTATAGCACTCAGGTTAGCCCCGCCTACCAGAAAGAGGGGGAGGGGCATGCGTGCAAGCTGTTTAAAGGCAGACGACAGGGCGAAAGATAGAAAGATAGAAAGAAAGAAAGAAAGAAAGAAAGAAAGATAGAAAAAGAAATAGAGAATAGGCATTGGTCAAAAGACTGAACCTTCTTGCAGCCTCATGAAGAGAGTTTCAAACCATCACAACTGTAGTTTCATAATGTTTCATAATGATTATTCCCTATAAATCCATCCTTTTGTGTTAAAACTGAACTTTTTGTTAGTCTGACAGTCATAGGCGGTAGAAATGAGTTTGTTGATGCCGTGTTACCTCCTCCCTATCTCACTCTGCCGCAGGAACTGCATGTTGTTAGCGCTGTCGGCTAGCTCAGGGTACTGCTCTATGGACAAGACGTAGTAGCCATCGTAACCCAACACCTTCCCGCTGCTCAGCAGCTGCCTTTTCTCTCCCTCCGTCCACAGCCGGACTCCTTCCTCCCCGTCTCTCACCCGCTGCTGTTCGCGGGCCCAGGCGCTCGACAGCGCCCTCTGCCTCGCATGCTCCAGGATTCGTGCTTTCTCTTCATCCAACGTCGTCCCGTAACGCACGTGGAGTGCCAGAGAGCCGTACTGCAGCTCCACGTCAGCAAAGCGTCGTGTTCTCCCGTTCATCACGGTCGTAGACTGGGACACTGTGACATTTACCCCGTTTTCCAATGACTTTCTGCCTGAGGTGAGCCGCAGTGCACTGAGGTCGTTCTCAGGCAGGCTGGTCTTGATGAAGTAGTGCGTGTCTCGTCCCTCCACTGTGTAGTGTAGGTCTTCAAGGTAAAAGGCATTGTTTAAGACTGCAGCCACTTTGATGCAGTCCTCATTGGCAATGTTGAGAGCGTTGGTCACCACGCGGCCTTGGATCACGGCGAGCATCACTCCCTTGCCAATCAGAGACTTGACAGTGGCGAACCACAGCCAGGGTTTGGCGTGGTCTGAATGCCGCCGGCTGAGCTGGATTTCTGGCATGCGCTCAAAGGACAGGAAGGCCTGAGACTGACGAGTCACCTCCTGCTGGACACCTGAGATGGACTGTGGACGAGAGAAAGAGGAAGTCATGTTTGACGGTATTTGCTGCTTGCTATTTAGGACATCATTAACACTACACAAACACTGCTAACACTGATAATAAAGACAATGTAGAAAAATATATATGGGTTAGTTACGTTTTCTGTCCTAAAGCAAATATCTATAGCCCTTACAGACTTTAGATTTTAGGTAGGTAGGTTTATGGCAAGTGGGCTAATCTATTTTTCCATCTAATTTATATCAGTGACACTACACTGTCTGTTTTGAGCTACTGTAGCTTAAGTAGGGTCCCAACGTCTTTACACCATGAAGTGTATCTTTTTTACAGTTATATGTTGCAGACTGTAACAAGGTAATTATCGCAAAAATAGTCCATAAAGTTCTATGGATTTTATAATGATAATATTTCAATTAGTATGCTTTTGTTTTTGCCAAATCATATCTTTTCTTTGTGTCCCAATAACATACAATAAGTTCTGTGGCCTGGTAGAAACAGGAAGCGTTAGGACTTCTTAGACGCACTGAAAAGAGAACAGTGTTTACATGCCCTCATGGTCAAGTGATGTATATTCTCTTGCTGTATAACTAATTAGAACTAACTGTTACTAATGCATTTTAGAGACTATTTAGAATCATATTCAGAACGTAGGTTTTGCATTTTCTTGTCATCTTATGCCAGATCTGCTGTTGCTCTGTATTTAAAAAAAAAATATTCTCTGTGGGTGTATGGTGCATAATATGATATACAGTATGTGTATTACATGTGGTTCCTCCATCACAGGCAGGGGGAAATGTGATGTCTGGCTGTAACATGTGTCAGATTACTGTATGTTTTTATTGCATTTCTCTCTGTAAAATAAAGCAGAATAAAGTAGAAAGTACCCTTTGCAGAACAGTAGTGTACTAATGAGACGATATTAATGAACACACACACACACACACACACACACACACACACAAACACACACAAAAGAAAGGGAGAGTATATATATGAGGACAAGAGAACTATTTTTGATCTCAAGAAAAAGAGGATCTCAACTGCAACTTTTCTTTTGTGCGAATACATAAGTGTGTGAAGTGTCTATTTTCTGTGTGTTTGTGTGTGTATGTACATGTGTGGGCTTGGCCGATCAACACCGCTGAAGCTTCTGCATTTCCCGAAAGGCCATTATCTCATCCAAAATGCTCAGATAGGTTCAGTACATTACGACTTCAAAGTCGTTCTCTCTTCCCTGCTAATGCTCTCTTTTTCTTCCAATTGCTTTCTGAATCTGCCACATCTATTTTTGTTTCTGTCTTCATGTTGGTGTCTTTTTTTCACTGAATTTCAGCACAGTCTCTCACTATATCTCCACTTCCTGATAACCTGTCCACCAAACAAGTGTATAAATAGCAAGCATAACTGAGTGAGAAGAAGAGGACGGAGCAGAGAATGCAGATTTCCTCTCCCCTCCACTTCCTGGTTTTCTTTTCTCTATGAAGTCAGGTTGTTTCTTGATTTCCTCACCTTTATTCACTCTCACTTTGGTTTAACACACGTTTGCAACTGCTTCGTTTCCTTCTTCATTTTCATTAGCTTTTACCTTAAAGCTCTTAATGTCTTTTGCTTCTCGACTTTCTTCTCTATCTCATCTTATTGTGTTTTTATCCTGCATGTATGATTGATTTTTCTTTCCTGATGGTCATTTTTGCATCAGTGTGTTTTCATCAGTGTATTTATGCATGACAGTACTTAGTTTAGTTAGTAGAGTTATAAATAGTGTATTATTAAATATGTGTAGCACCTTTGAAAGCAATGTATTGTTATATTTGTCTTTGTTTCTTTGTATGGAGCTTACAAATGATTGCTGTCCTAACTATTGAGGGGGAAATGCAAATAGTTCAAATATATTCAAATAATAAAATGAATAATAATAATATACTATTAAAGTCAAATAAATACTTTTAAGACAGTCCTGACCAGTGATGTAAGAGCAACATGCCTGCTGTCACATGGTTGTGGCCTGATACAGAAGGGGGTTGTTGCTGTTAAGTCATCTGCATCTGTGACTCTTTACACCTTTCTATCTAAGAGTACTCAGGATACATACAGGCAGGTCATCCCACAGCTGGCTCTTTTTCATCTCCAGTGACGGCTGCGTCAGGTCAAACTTGGGAATGGGGAATCCTGGGATCGCGTTGTGGAGATGGAAGCCAAATGTGACCAACCAGATATTGACATCTACAGAGAAAGAGATAAAAGAAGTTGAAGAGTGACTTCAAGTCATATTTCTTTGAGGATTTGCACTCAATAGAGGCACCAGCCGAACAAACTGTAACAATAAAGATAGCGGCTTTGTGTTTTTCTTATGCCTTCTTCTTCTTCATTTCAGACCAACCACTGGTGTTGCCTTTACAAACAGCAGCGGCCTCACATTGTTGCAGCTCATGACTATAAACAGTAATGTTGCCGCTTCTAATTAATACAATCCATAATCTATCTGACTCTACTCAAAAACTGGATCATTTCATATCTCCAAAGTAAGTTTACTTTTTACCCAGTAGATGGGAAATACAAGTTTTTGGCACCAGACTTACTTCACCATACTGTTGACTTCCACTAAATGTAACTTTGAGATAGGGCTGGGCAACGAAGCAAAAGCTTTACTACCAATTACTATTACTACAAGATTATTCTGTAAAGAAACAGGCAGACTTAATTAATAACGAGTTTGCATCACTATAACATGTGTGATAGCCTGCATTTTAAAGAATTCATAAAACCCCCACTTCACTATTCAGGCTAATGAAATACAACATACAAACATAGTTCCACTATATGTGTGCAACCACACACTGCAGTAATAAAGTAACGCAACAACGCACAAGCATATTGTTAGGATTTCTTCATGGTTTATCTAAAATTCAAACAATGAATAATACGCAATTAAATGAAAGAATCACCTTGCGTTTTTAAACTAAGCTCAATTAATACAAATATGTCTGGTTATTCTTCTAAGAAATGTTTTTAGTTCCCAAATTTACATTTACTGTATTTATGTAAAATAAAAGTATTAGCCATAGTGAAGTGAAGGGGCAGGACAGCTCTGCGCTCGGTTTGGAATCTTCAAAAACTCCTGCTTCAGCTTCTTCTGATGGAAAAAAGTACTATCGACCTCTTTAGTGCTTTTATACTGTAAAATAATTTTTTTCTTGTTACCTGTGACATATTCTTTGACCTGGTGAATCTTGCTGACGGGGTTGTTGCCTCGGAACATGTAGAGGTTGAAGGGTTGGGGATCTTTACCAACACGAGTCCATGTGCTGATGTCCGGAGTGGTCCACCTTCAGAAAAACACACACTCTAGTCAGATGTGACAATACCAAAGCTGGAATAGCATCCTGTTGTAGAGAATGACCTTGCATGTTTGGAGTGGAAATAAATGAATACCTTCCAGCAGGGATGTCGTAGTCTCTGTCTCCAAAATGCAGCAGTCGTGTCAGAGGATCATACAGGCCTCCATGGAAACCAATTACCAGCACAAAGTCTGGGTTGGAATCAAAGTAAACTTCCCCATATGCCGTGTACTGCACCTACACACACAAACACAGATTTATCACCTGATGTGGGTACCAACCATTTCATTAATATCATTTGAACAGATACACAAATTAAAACTCAAGCACTTTATTCCTTTGAGAGGAAAAAACACACACAATTCAAACACAAACCTGTTTAAGCAACAGTCCATTGTTGCTGAAGACAGCCAGTGGGGTCCCGGTGTTATCACATGCAATATAAAACTCCTCTCCACTGCTGATCTCCATAGCAAACACATGGCCCTGTGCAACAATAAACATTACAATTGTACACTTTAGGCATATAATAATAATAATAATAATAATAATAACAACATTAATAGTACCAATATTAATGATGATAATATTAATGATAATGATTATTTTTATTTTTGCTGCTATAGTGTAACTCCACATGATAACAGAAGGCCTATAAATGATGACGTCACTGTTGTTATGAATTAGCGTGGGTGTTGCTGCTGCTGCTTCGTGGACCATATTCATCACAATAAACTAGAGAATCTCTGGCCGTCACTGTGTTACAGGCTCCCTAAGCTGTGAAGCATTTAAAGCAGTAGGAGAATAGTTTCATGCGATAGAGTGGGGCTGCTACAGAGAAAAGCATCACCTCCTCTCTAATTGAGATGCTGTTCATTCAGCTTGCTCTCTGTGGTCACTGGAGGGAAACCTGCTCCACACAGACTATCATAAATCAAAAGTTGAGGGAGTCATAAACAGCAGTCTAGCTTTGTCTGGACACCTCTATGTTCAGTGTCTATAGCTGGAGATACTGGAGAACATTTGAGTTTGGAAAATAAATCACAAAACTTGATGTAATTCCTTGTCAAATTTGACCAAATACAGCATGTTATATGTTAGCAATGATATCACTATATTTAGAATGGCTTTTCCATTGTAGCTACCTGCAGATCGTAGTAAAAGGACGTGATCTCGGAGCTGGAGTGGTTATAGACGTGGGTGATCCTGGTGGGGTAGTTGAGGTCAGCGTAGAAGAACTGCAGGTGTTGGCCCAGACTGTTTCTAGATGCCACACGCCGACCCAAACCGTCGTAACGGTACTGGATGGTCCAGCTGGCCGCTTTACTGTAGACACGGACTAGAAGACCTGAATTACACATGATAAAAACAACACGTTAGATGTTTCTGTTGAAAGCTACTATGTGTAGAATTTATAAACATGCAGTATGTTGGTGGCCCCCTGTAGTAGTATACATGTAATTTATAAATGGTAACATTTTTCTTAAATGTAAATAAAAAAAAAAAACCTAGGGTCAAGGCTCTATCACACCAGCATTTAAAAACGGCAGAAACATTAATTCATTTCATTGGAATCACCAAGATCACAGACCAAGTGAATTCAGGCAAGTCTTTTGAGTCAAGTTTAAATTGTTTGTTTATTTATTTAACCCTCGTCCATCAGAGTCTAGCTGCTCCACAAAAGATCAGAGAAGAAGGTGTATCTCTTCAATAAACTGTGGGAAATTGTTGTCTTATTAGCGACCAAGCTACCAAGTTTAATAACTGATAGTTAGCAAGCTTGTAGTGTGACTCACAGGATGTAGACTGCGCGTATAAGCCTGCCATTGGATGCCTATTTCAGATGGAATTCTCCTCCCCCTCAGCTATCTTCACTTTCTAGTATTGTGATTGGTTTGAAGAAATACAAACAACCCAGAGCATTTCTTCCCTTAAAACAGAATTGTGATGGGTTAGACCTTTCTCCAGCGCTGACGCTGTGGTTATAGGTCTGGTTATGTGAGACTATTGAGCTAGCTACCTCAGAGAGCTATCATGACCGTGATTGTTACTACGTCATAAAGCTTCTAGCATGGCCTAATTCATAAGGGCGCACGGATGAACTTCACTGTGTAACTTTCTGCTGAGACGAGGCCTTTATACTGCTATGTTGGGCCACCAAATCAATAGATCCCACCTTTGGAGTTGTATTCAAATATCTCGGCTCCTCTCTGCCTCAGGAAACCGTCTTCGTCCAGCCTGTACTGAACATCTCCCAGACGAGTGATTCTGTCCCTCAGGTCGTAGCGTAGAGGGGTTAAGCGACCACTGTTGCCAGGGTTCAGCAAATGCAGGTTCCCATTCAGGTCATAATTATACCTGCAAGGTCAGACAATTATGCTATTAACATTTGGCATCATCGGATGATGGTGTTTTTTTTCAGTTTAATGTTCTGATCCTACCTCCACATCATCTTCTCGTTGAGGGAGACCGTCTGCAGCTGTCCATCAACGTCATACTCGTAACCGTATTTGGTTGTGTTGGCGAACGGTCCAATCTTGATCTCCCGCTTGGTAACTCTGCCCATGTTGTCGTACTGAATGGTGATCCAGTACATCAGAGACCTGAAGATCTCATACTGGATCTCCTTGATCCGGCCGTGCTGGTCGAAGTGTTTGGTGTATGTCATCACTGCTGTGGAGATGATCTGAGACGGATGGGAAGAACAACAGTTTACTTCCTCCACTGACAAAAAGCTGACTGATCAGACAAGACATGAGGATTAACTGTAAACAAGGGCCATTCAGGGAGTGTTTGTCCTGCATTGTAGACACAAACACATAGACAACCAGCTGATTTGAGCATATAGCTCAGGGCCTGTTTATCAAGCATCTCAGAATCACTCCTAAGAATCAGACTGAAAGGTCTGAAAAAAAGTTCAACATTCACTCTCAGTGAAAAGTAGGAGTTTGAGAAATGTTTGTTTTGTGTTGTAAAAAGGTAGAAGAGAGTCCATGCTGTGGCAGTAAACCTGGGAATCTAAGCACTACTCGAGTGCTGCTGAGGGAGATTACCTGCTGTTAATTCCAATTAGGTGCAATAAAATAAAGATTAGATTTTTTTTTTTTTTTGCTTTTATATTAAGGGTAACATGAGAGTCAACATTACTTTTTTTTTTCTTTCTATTTTTGTCTTCACACGATTCAATGTTGTGCAAAATAAACTTTATTTATATATATATATATATATATATATATATATATTTATTGAGATCTTTAACATATTTTAGTTTGACTAAAACGATAGGTACATTTGTTGGTCACTGTTCTGAGGGACGCATTTTACGAGTAATTTGCATAACATAATGCTGTCAAATAGATCATTCTGTCATATAATGAGTAATGTACAAAAATGTTGTGATATTCTAGCCATATCTCCTCCCCCACTGAGTAAGTCCTGATGCCAGGTGAAGCTGGGAAAAATATGAATATGAAGTTTGGAAGGAATAGGAGGGTGAAACAACTAGGGTTTTTACTGGGATGTCACTATGAGGTGGAGGGCTGTGGGTGATGCCAACATACACACAGCTCACTATATTTATTCACTTCAAGGTTCATATTAAGGGTGCATGATGCGTCACTGAAATGTAAAGACAATTTAATTCAATGCAGCCAAATCCTGTCTTACCTGATTGATATCATAGTAGATGACTCCAAACTTCCCAAACTGCTCCACCTTCCCAGATATATCATCGAACTGATAGAGATCGATGGGCAGTGGTGTCTCATTGATCACAGCCTGCATGCTGGTGACTCTGAAGCTGTTGTCGTAGGTGTAGTCAAAGCGTGCATTCACCATCCCGTCCTCGCTGAAGCGGAATATTTGCCGGTCCACTAGGGGGCCAATCTGGCGGTACCGGATGGAGCATATGAAGCCTTCGCTCTGCAGGTTGACGGTCTTCAGCACGCCAGCGGTCTCATCATACGTGAAACTGACCCGTGTTGAGTCATAAAGGATCTCTGCCAGCTTGTTCTGATGACACAAATGAAACAGAACAATAATGGACTTTGTAAGATATCAGGTCCAGGATCAGCTACACCATCAGTTTACTTCAATGAGTGCCATCAATGGACTTGAGTGGTCTATTCAAGCTGCTGCAGCTGCTGATTATGCATATCGTGCCTCACCAGCTAACTCTGTTTCTTCTTTGTTCAGGCTGTATTCATCTCTCCGGACATTCAAGTATACTAAACAAGAGTGTTGATGTAAAAATACATCTTCCTTCCATTTATTCCCAATATATATCTGATTGTCCTGTTCATGAACATGAGGTGAAAAATAAATCTTATTTAACTGTATTCACAATATGTAACTATTCATCTGTGAGTTGAACAGAAAATAAAGATTATTGAAGATTGAAGAACGAATGATAAATGAATTTAATAGTGCAAATCTTGCTACACATATTTAATCTTTGTTCAAATAGTTTAAAATGATCTTATTTATGATAATTCTCATTGCAAAGAAGGGATAGGATGATACTACTATGATACTGTTACAAATATAAAACATTGCATTAATTAGTCATAAACAACATATGTACTTCATAAACATAAACAAATATAAAACATACAAATATAAGTTTATATACAGATCATTCTTAATAATGATTTGTTTTCATTATTAATGAAGTGAACAGAAGAAGCAGAAAAGCACATACCTGTCTGCGATATTTGTACAATATGCGACGACCAGTGCCTAGGTGGGCAATTCTGAGGAGCTGGTGAGAGAGAGGGAGGAGCACTTTAGTTTTAACATCATTAAAGAGATGATAAAGGGTAGCTGATCAGACCTGAACAATACTCATTACGGATTCATCATGACTGTCTGCCTTACAGTCCCTAAACAATATAGTGTAGAACTACAGTCTGCTAATATCATCACTTATAAAAGTCAAGTGTAATTTTTTTCTACAAAAAAATGAAAATAACAGACATTTTTTAACTAAAATCCTATCAAGTGATATGAATGGCAGTTATATTACACACACACACACACACACACACACACACACACACACACACACACA
>CALSBV010012191.1:2182269-2207342 GCA_943590825.1 Bovichtus diacanthus | reverse complement strand
ATCTCCTCTCCTCTGACTCTCATCTCCTCTCCTCTGACTCTCCTCTCTTCTCCTCTGACTCTCATCTCCTCTGTCTTTCCTCTCATCTCCTCTCCTCTAACTCTCCTCTCATCTCCTCTGACTCTCATCTCCTCTCCTCTGACTCTCCTCCCTGTGTGTAAGCATGCATGTGTGGTATTTAATTCTCCTTGAGTATGCAGTAATAACACTACAGGTTACGCATATGCAGCACTACTTCAACACTTTTTTTTGTCTCATCCTTCATGAAATACACTGCATATACATGACAATGAATCACACAGTGATGATGCAACGACGACACATGCACACATCTGTTAATAATTAAAGCCTCTCACTTAAAAGTCTGCCAAACAAAAATGTTTTCAGTTGTTTATTGTTTATACTGTAGTTAGTGTTGTGTATGTCTATGTGACCTATTATACTGCAGTGATGTGTGTACATGTGTATATATGGCTTTCGTTGTCATCCTGTACCTTATCCAAGTAAGTGTAGCTCCAAATCTTTCCATCAGCAAAGACTCTGGAAATGATTCTTCCCTGACTGTCGTACTCCCACCTCTCTGTGGTTGGACCCCTCTGGAGGCCTGTCACCTGTCCCGTACTGCGCACGCGCACATGCACACACACACACACACACACACACACACACACACACACAAACACACACACACACACACACACACACACACACACACACAAAAAGGTTAATATCTGGTCCATAAGGGACATATTTAAGCCATGTGTTTCCAGCCAGAGGCTGTTTTAATGTCACATGTGTAGACAACCTTGACTTAAAAGTCCTCAGGTGATCAGCACAACACACATAACATATTCTTGGCATTTTAAAAACTATAAACTAGGGCTGTCATTTTTATGCCACATGCGGCCTAACACTTTCCTTTATATGACCCGTGAGTTATACAGCTATATTAAAATGCAGTTCATACTGTGAACACTAGGTGTCGCTATCACCATAGTGCGCGTTGTATGCACACTTTTCTATACCAAAGAGGCTTTGCCATTCCATAAAGTTTCTAATATTTTGCCCCCTCAGGGTGGACAACATGTATACACTTTGTAAAAGCAGAATTCCTGGCAGAGCCAGTTGTATTGGATTGTCTAAGATTGTACAGGTGTACCTAATAAAGCCATCACATCATTGAACCAGCACTTTCCAGATTTGAGAAGGACATTAACTTGTTCTCAAAGCCTTTCTCTGTTGATGTGGAAGGAGTACAGGAGGATGTAGATTTGTTTCACAGAATTCCATGTGAGTATTTTATTTCTTTCTTTTCTTTTCACTGGTCAGAAATGTGATGCTGGACAAAACACTTTTGTCCCCTCAATTAACTCAACCTACAATTTAGGGTGTGGTCAACAATGTCTCCAAGTGAACTGTAATGTGTGCTAACAAGTGCTGTGCTGCTACAATTCTAAAGTCATGCATACAGTAGAAATACTAACACTATCCCTTTTTAAGTGAGATCTCGTTGGACTTGCCTTCAGAGCCAAGGGCACTGGCCTAACCTATACGCTACAGCTTTGAGTGAAGTAGGTGGGGGACACCCTAAAATAATGAATACCCCAATATACAGTAGAAGCACTTACCTGGAGTATGTCAAGTTAACTGACAGTAGCTTGCTGCTGGGAACCCAGAGTGTCGGATGGCCTTGGGTGTCATAGATAATCTTCAGCAGGAACTTCCTGTGGTCATCATAAATTTTCTCTGTTCGCAGTGAACGATCGTAATCCACAGACAGCAAGTTCCTACCATTCACCTGAAGAGGTGGAGACAAAGAAATAACCAATGGATCAAGAATCTCTTGTCATAATATCAATCTTTGACGAGCTGAAACATGAAATGCTTAGTATCTGAAAATGATTATATTGCATGCGGCTATGCTGAATCCCTGCTACTCTCCCTTCACAGTGTGAACATGACTAAAAGCCTGAAGCCTGTTAAAGCCCTCTATAGGCTGCAATGTTGATTTCACCCCACAATACAAATGCATTAAAGCAAACAACACATTTTATTCTTCAAGCCATAGCAGTAGAGGGATTAAAATAGCCTTTGCCCTGAAGATGGCACGAGCACTTGAACCCACTGTGCACATGGCAGCTGCCTGTTAAGTTATGTGATGCTTTGTGTGGTGCTAGAGGAAAGCTCATGGAGTGGCCAAAATGTAAAGTGTTGATCAATTGGATAGCATGAATAAGCTAAGTTCATGAAAACTTGCCCATTAGATTTTTATATTTTTTTGTGAAATGTGGAAATTAGTGCTGAAGCAAAGGCGAAGAGGTTATGAAAAACTAAAGGAAATCCAATGTCATGAGCATCTGCACAGACAGACACACATCCTTGTTATATTGGCTCAAATCTTACTCAGTCTGTTTTTCAGTTATTTTAAATGATAAGACACAATACATATAAGAATAGGAATGATTCAGGATGAATGATTAGCCACCTGGCTAAACAAACAGACAAAGAATAAATAAGCCCAGGTGTTAAATTCTTGTTAATAACAGGCTGTTCAATTCAACATAATGTGCCTGAGGCAGTGAATTAAAACAAACTCTTGATCCAAGACCCATAAAACATTGTAGCATCACAGAGCCGGCCAGCCACGCTTTATCGCTTTCTAAATGATGTGCTGTTTGTTCAAACTACAATTTACGCAGACAAATAGCCCAGGTTCAGAGCTAAACTCACCTTATAGATCCTTGAAGCAAGGGGAAATACTAAGAATTAGCCCATAAATTGTTTACCAGACCTGTTTCATTAAGGAGAGAGTCTTGCTGGAAAATGTTCAAGAGTAATTTTTCTCATCTTTTTATTAAGCCACTCATTCGTTTGTAAATGAACACCAGTTGACCAGGGTAGAGCAGGGGGATATTGGGACGGTGGCTAGTAGCCAGCTGGATGAGAAACAAAACGGGATAAGAGCCAAAAGCCATGCACCGTGTGAGCCACACCATATCATTTTGTAGATTGGCATGGCCTGTCATGTTCATAATGGATCGAAGCAAACTGTGACTCTTATTTCAACACCAAGCAGGAATCTCTGAACTGCAGGTGTGGTCCTCAAGACAATCTCAAGCCAAGTTCAGCACATTCTGGATTTTTCTAACTGTACTCTGGTACTGGGTAATCGTAGTTTGTAGAGAGCCACGTCCCTGAACGAACTATCTATTGATTTTGTATAATAGTTTGATTGAATCCACTGTATGTCTATCATCCATATATTATTGACAACATTACAGTGGAAGTCAAATATATTATTATTACAAGATAAACAAATAGATCTAAAGACTAAAGACTCTTTGATAAAGCTTATAGTTAGGGCTGGCTCAGGTTTGCCTTGGACTAGCCCCTAGTTATGCTGCTATAGGCTTAGACTGTCGGGGGACTCACTCCTCTCCTCTCTTCCCTATCTTTCTCGTTCTCCTCCTCTCCCTCTTTATTGATATGCATTCATGTCCCTTAAATGCATGTTACTAACTCACCATCCGGGGCATCATCTCCGGAGTTTCTGTGTCTCTCATCTGGCAGGTTGCCACTATTAAAGATTACTTCTGGACCGCAAATCGTGGCTGCAGCTGTTGCCCTGGTCCTGCCTGACACAAGGAAGCCTTGACATCCCCCTTGATCAATCTTTTTTTTATATACCATCGTATCATGTTTTCTGTCGCATAGATTGTCCATGCTGTATTTTTAACTATGTTGTTTGTTCTGTACACACGTCACCTATTGCACGTCTGTCCGTCCTGGGAGAGGGATCCCTCCCCAGTTGCTCTCCCTGAGGTTTCTTTCATATTTCCCCCACTAATTGTGGGGTATCTTTTAGGGAGTTTTTCCTTGTGCGATGTGAGGGTTTAAGGACAGAGGGGGTCATATCCTGTGCAGGCTGTAAAGCCCATTGAGACAAATGTATAATTTGTGATATTGGGCTATATAAATAAACTTGATTTGATTTGATCTAGGGATTAACAACAACTACCCCAGTAGTTGGGGTGGTGGGTTTGGTTCTCATGGGGGGATAACTCATAGGCCCTGAGCATGTGTACATATTGTTTTATATGCTTATAAACCTGTGCAAACATGCAATAAAGAGATACAAAAAATAAAAATCCCGTCACCAACTATCTTACTGTACATTCATTCAGTTCATCTCATAAAACTTGCCAGCACGTCTGACACTGACATTCGGTGTTTTCATTATTTCCTCCAACAAGCTGCCTAAACATGCAGTTTTTCATTAACTCGCATCTTGTGTTCAATGCACATTCCTCAGTAGGATTAGCACACCACATGAAAGCAGTATGAATATTAGCATTTAGCAGAAAGGCTGGACTAAAGTTCACTGCTGTTCATCCAGCCCCACAATCACCCATCCTTATTTACGGGTTAAATTGGCATCTTGTTGCTGCTGCAGGACAGCTGGACTGTCATCGTGTTAGTGAAGACGTATTCTCACACACACACATCACTAACGTCTCGCTGACATGTACAGTACACATACTCAATTCATGCTTTTTTTCACCTTTGCACACCCATTTACAAAAACACATCTACCTGCAACTCATTATTGCTTGCTCACAATACAACCCTCCCCATTGCCACTAGTGGACCACACATGCTGGTACATTCATTAGGGTTTATTGGATCATGCTGAAAATGGCACCACTGTTTGGATCAAACTCTCCGGAGGCCACACGACTGCAGAGTTTCCTCCTATTAGGCTTGCCTAGTTAGAGAGCAATTCATGTAATAGTCAAGCACTGCAGACAAATCACTGTCCCGTCCTTCTCTCCTAATCGCTTGTAGGACCAACAGACACAATGCCATAATGGACAGAAACAGAAACCCCTCTGTCACCCACAAGCTGCTCACAGAGGGCGACAAAATGATAGGAAACACAGGACGCAGTGATGTGTGAGCATTGTTGCCTAAAGCGAGAAGATGCTGGATATACGTCTCATGGCCAGCTGGGTCCACTGTGATATACCAGCAGCACTTGTATGTTCTCCCACCGTCTCCTTTCAGCAGTCCAAAGACATACAGGTGCATTTGAATTGTCTTTATGTACTAGTAAATGTACTAGTCTATTTGTGCTATCCCTGTGATAATCATATATGTAATATATCGATATATTATTAAATTAAACCAGTCCATTGGACCATCTGGACAGAGCCAAATCCCATTTTCAATTAAAGAACATCCATGTCAGTCGAACCCTATTTTCTCTTTCAGTTAAGAAATTATGCCAGTGCTTGTAGATCACTAGTCAGTGATGAGGCTTTCTATTGATCACGTTTATGGAAAGCCTCAGCCGGAGAGCGCTCACCCTGAGCTTCCGCCCAAACACGATGACTTTTCCACGTGTCTGTTCCTTCCTGAACCTCCACTCCACCAGATTTTGTCCATTCTCTCCTGGCAGTGTCATGTTGCGTCGGGCTACAGTTGGGTTAGCAGCACCTACATATGGATATGAAAAAGACATGAACACTATCAACATCTTAAAGTGAAAAAAACTCTAAACCAGAATATGCAAAGCAAGAAAAAGTCAGTGAATGTGTGTGAATGTTAGAGTGGGGCCTGTTGAATGCTTTGTTTGATTCACAATTGAATATGTTTTGAGTCATTCCCTCAATTACACTGTTGCACATCATTGCAATATTCTGGGTACCTTGTGCACTTCATGTGGTGCTGCACAGCTTTTACAGTGCATGGCCGATCATCCTAATCATCCTAGTACTGTAATATTACTAAGCTCTTAATAATAAACACAGATAAACACAATGCTCAAACTAGCAGTACAGCACATGCCAGTATGGCTTTTAATCATTCACAAGAACTGATCATTCAAATTCTCTCTGGGAGGTTTAATGTATGCCACTTCAGACTTTAAATATTTCTTTTCAGAGTGCTTTGTATGTGTTTTGAATCTTCTAATGTAGACCATTTATTGCAATTCACATATCATATGAATCTATTTTAATGGCTATCAACCATGTTCCAAAGCAAGCTGTAGTGCTTTAGCTTGAAACCATCATGTAAAAATCAGCCTGCATTGACTTGACACTTGAGTTTATCATTAATCACTGTGAGCACCACCTCTGTATTTACTGCTGTGAAAGTTGTATTGCGGCAGTATAGGTCTGCTGCTAATGCAGATTTGCAAATCTGAAAAGTCTGTACAATACCATTGTGTTTTTATTGTGATATGTTCTAATACGTGCAATAAAAAAACCTAACCATAATGTGATCTGTGTGTGGCGGAGTAGAACAACTGAAAACATGACACTGAGACCCCACTATGGTCCTTTTCACAAACACGGCCAACAGATGGTGTTTTACTGCAGACAGAAACTCTGAGCTAATAAGCATTTACAAGGAAATCTGGTACATATCATACTGAGCAATTTACAACTCATAAGCCTACACCCAATGCTTTACACATACTGCATAGTGTGTGATGAAGTCATTGAACAGATTATGTTTTAGTCCACATTACACATTCAGGGTGATGTGCTCAAACTGCATACCTGCCAGTATATGGGGCTCTGTCTGGTAGTGTGTGTCCATCCCATTGGCATAGATGACCCTCAGTGAATGGTCATTCCCCACATGGTAGCTGTTACGAAGCTGGTCTATAAGACAGACAGACAGAAAGAGAGGTGAGCAAGAAAGTGTCGGTGAGGGAGGTGGAGGGAGATAGAGGGATGAATGTAAAGAGAACACAGTACAATCAATTTCCGTGGGCGGTGTTTGAACCTGCTAATAGAGCACAGAGCAGGTATTAACATCCCCCAGCCTCTTTTAATTAGGTTCCTCTTGACTTCTCACAGGACTAATGTCTGTGTGTGTGTGTGTCTGTGTGTGTATCTGTGTGTGTGTGTGCGCGTATGTCTGTGTGTGTGTGTGTCTGTGTGTGTGTCTGTGTGTGTCTGTGTGTGTGTATTTGTGTCTGTGTGTGTGTGTGTGTGTGTGTAGTATAAGAGAGAGATAGAGGCACTTTTTACTTCTTCCTTCTTCTTTCTGATATACCAGCAGGTACATTTTCCTATCAGACCGACCATTTTCGCACTTTGTATTACTGCACAATCTTTTGTTGTTTTTGTTTTTATCTTGAATTGAAAGTAACGAGGAATGTTTTTTTTCTGAGCCCTACCTAATATTATTTTACATAAACATGGGAGGAAAGAAGTAGGGCATTGGTTGGCTAAATTCTTGTTAATATGAATTATCTGGTGTCAAGTAATTCATGAGAAAGATATGTTAATCTTTCAAATCTGTACAAAATGTTTTGATGGTGATTATATGCTGTGTTTTAATATTGTGGGGTGGATCTGATCCTTCACTCCCACCCACCCACATCCATTTTACAGCACAAAAGAAAGGCTTTGTACAATGTGTTATGCATGGGGAGAGACAGCACACGCAGCTCATTAGAGCCAGCCCATGATAATGCATTGGCATGAACACTTACAGTTTTTTTCCTTCGAGAGCATCATTGTCAAACCCTGCATTACCAACATGTTTGCCCACTTTCACAAAGCAATCAACAACAACATGGAAATGACAAAATACAGCAGCTAACTTGTTTACCATTTCTGGGCTGCAGCTACACTAAAATGTGATTTCACATTACCTGGAGCACTTGCACACTGGCACATTATGCGGTTTAGATGATAGCGAGGAGGCAAAACCATAAATAATGTAGATGAATTGATGGAGAGGAATGCTACACTTGTCGATGGCTTTGAATAACTTATTACATTCTGATCAATACTGCTGTGCTGTGAGGGAGAATCTACTCTGTTTTCCTTCACACTCTGGGCACATGTAGCTCGCTCTGAAACAAATCACTGCCGGCCACTCGAGGCCTCGCTTCAACCGGCTCATTAGTTCAGATTTAACAAGGGCATCAGTGTTAAATTATTGTTTTCCCTCGTCGTTAAGGCTCAATGTCTGATATGAAGGACGATAGGGCTGGTGAAACTAACTTTTTTTCTTTTTTTCTTTTGCAGTTCCACTCAAATCTATAATTATCACAGGGGATACATCTATAGTTCAATCCATAACTCACTTCCTCATCCAAAGGTTCTGTTCTTTAAAAGGTTTGAAATGGTGATATAAAAGGTTTGCACAATCTACTGGGAAAATGCAAACATTACACACTGTGTTGGTTTGTACTGGATAGCACTACATTGTACAGATATTCATGATGCTGTGTCCACAAGCAGAAATTAAATGCTGCACACATCTTTAACAAATCTGGACACTTAACTTAACTAACTTAGTTAATGGTTATGCATGAGAACAAAAGCACGTACAGTATAGTGGATAGAAATCACTTCGACCTTAATGAACTCTATCAAGGCTGTTAATAGTAGGCCAGTACTTACAGTGATCCCATTGTGCATTTACCTGAGCCAAAGGCTAATACTGTGGAAAGTAATCTGAATAAAACATTTAACAATTTGGCTATTGGTCAGAGAAATATAGATTTAATGATTTGGGATGTTTGCCCCGGGTAAATGCCAGGACTGGTGGTGGTGCAGGCTGAGGATCATAAAAAAGCACAAAGCTGAGAAATGTCTAAAAAGCTATATTTATATTGGTTGAAAGGTATGCAACCTGAGGGCTTTCTTCATGAGATTGGTCAGACTTTTCAGCCATTGTCCCCTGACCCTGAAACCACACCAAACACAGCAATGATGTTGCAGGTTTGTGACGAATTCAACCGCATGTCTAAATGTTTCATAAAGCATTTACCAGCCTCAGCATTGAGCAGCTGCTACTCTGTCACCTATTACTGTTTTCTCGAGATAATGATTGCTCCTCAATCAACAGGTTAGGATATTTCAACACTGGTTCATTTCCATCTGAATCACAGCCACCCCTCGTATCAGGGATTTCAATGGAAACTGTAGTTTTTGCCATTGAAAAAAGTTGAATAGAGAACACACAGCCCTCACTTCTACAGGAATATCATACAGTATTATTCACATTACAAAGGCTGTCACCTGTCGCGTAACTACACACACACGCACGCACGCACGCACACACACACACACACACACAGATGCACATGCACACACTTTTGCGAGCAGCTTACCCTGCACCAGAGTGTAGAAGGAGTCTATTGACGACAGATTGGTTGTGATGGAAACATCCTCGTCCCTTCCTGACGTCTCAATGTCCACAGCAACAGCCCCTGACGACATGTCGCCGTGGAGATTGGTCACCACACCGGTGGGGAAGGTCACATTAGTCAGACGGCCCTCGCTGTCATAGCTAAAAGGACAGTTAGGAAACAGGGACATACGTCGCCATTACTGTAATGCACTTTATGGAACTTTGCAAAAAAATATGAATCCACACACACACACACACACACACACACACACACACAGACAAGAAAAACTGTATCTACTCAGCAGAAGCTAGAGCTTTAAATATAAGTAAGGTAATTAGAGGAAGTCAATGTTGAATTGAGTGAATTTCTAGTCATGAAAGTAGGTTTTCTATTATTTTATGTCCACTGGTCCAACACAGGGTTATGCCTAGACATACACTTGTGGAGAAATGAAAGCCTGTATGTCAGTTCAGATTAACACATGTTGCCCACTTTGAGCAGGTGGAGATAATAGGAGGGGATGCAAATCTGTCAGAAGTGTCTTCTCAATGCTATAAAACCATTACGAGTTAATATCTTTCTGAGTTGGTTAACATAATTGTCCTCGCTTTTGAATTGAACTGTCCATGCATCCATCAGCAGTGCAGACATGTCCAAATATAAAGACATTCAATGCTGCTCACTCATAGAAGGTAGTCCAGCCTATTTGGAGGCTCTTGGTAGCCAGCAAACCGCTGTTGCCATGGTAACTAAACAAGACCAGTTCCTGACCCTGAGCCGTGAGAGTCTTCAGTCCTCCGTTAGTCCCGATGGTCAGCCAGATGACCTACACACACACACAAGCATTCTTTCAGTACTATTACTTCATGTCAGCCGTCTACGCAGACTGTACACATGCTTTATTATGATAAATATTCTATTGTAGTCAAAATAGTGTTTTAGGGTCTTTCTTGAAACTGCAGTGAATCTTCTTGAATGCAGTTTTTCTTTTTTTTTAATTAAAAGACATTTTGATAACTTGTTGTCAGTCATAACTAAGTTATGGCAAAAGACTTGCTCATCTCACCTGATTGTCAGGGGCGACCACACGTACAGGCATCCTGTTGGTATCTCTACGGATACGGAGGGTGTTCCCGCTGCTGTCTGTCACTGCAGTTACATCCTCCTCATTGCTGACAGTGAAGGAATGGAGGGTGCAAAATGACACATTGAAAATTAGGTTAGGTTTGAAAAGAAGGAGAAAAACAAAGAGAGTGCAGAAACACATTTTTATATGTATATATAAAAAAAACATATAAATATTTTTCTTTTTTTTTTTTAAGACAGTCTTTTTGGCATTTTCCCCATTATTTGACAGAGGACAGTGTAGAAATGGGGGGAGAGAGAGAGGGGGTTATGACGTGCAACAAAGGTCTGAAAAATGGAATCGAACCTGTGACGTTGTGCTTATATGGCATGTGCCGTAACTACTTGGAAAACCAAGTAGTGTATCTCCACAAATATTTTTCCAAACAATTATGTGTTTCCACACAAACCAACCTGTAGCTGAAGTTGTATTTATAGTCTCCAGTGACCAGAGACATGGTAAACTGGTGAGTCCCATTCCTATCAAACACATAGAGCTCTTGAGAGGCTGGAGAGGCCACTTCATAGGAGCTGGGACCTGAAGCCAGAGAGCCTGGAGACACAGACATCCTGGTCATTTCTCTATGACATATCATCTTCTACTATTACATACTTCCATGTCTCTATTTGAGCTCATACAGTATCTTCCCAGCACCCATTACAATGAACCATGCATTGGAATACAGTATATGCAGTACAATTATATCCATGATTTTGTTTGATCACTGTCTATGGGTATGGGACATATTTGGGACAAGTCTGCTGAGCAGCAAACAGAGCCTGACCATGTCACTTAGCCTGTGAGTCCATGCACAGTTCAGTATGGTCAGGAAGCTCTTAACCTTCCTCAGACTCTTCATGAGTCCGTCCTGCTGCATGCTGCAGAGCCACTGTTGGAAGCCAAATCACATTGTTGCTAAGGCACAATTCAGTGGGTGGTGTGCAGCATCCTTTCAGACCCAAATAAGTGTCCATGTGGTTCACATACATCATGGCCTGCATTTAAATGAGACACCCCTTAACACTACAAGAACTCTAACATAATGTGACAGTTGCAACAGAAATCCGCTTTTTCTTCTTTTTTTTCCTCCTAATATTTAGGCCCTTCCAAGAGAGATGGGGAGCAATAACAGAATGTCCACATTGTGCGTGTGTGTACTATACACATACCAGTCGGTGGTTGGTTGCAGCGTATGGCACGAATCCGGATGTTTCCCAGATCAGCCACGTACAGTGTCCCATCCGGAGACACCACCAAAGAGGCAGGACAGTTAAGCCGTGCGTCTTTAGCGTAGCCATCTCCTGTTTGATAACAGTCACAGTTGGCATCGTTCTGCAGGACAGAGGGAGGAAGAGAGTGTGAGAGGAAGAAGTAGCAAACAAAGACAGAAGTGAGAGGTAGAGAATAACTTCACATGAACAATTCAACTAGGCTTATGTTATGAACAGTAGAGAAGAAAGGTGGGCAAATTTCAACAGGAGAAAAATAACTCTCATGAATTTAATGTTTTTTATTCTATAATATTATTAATATATTAATGTTGATCAGATAATACCTGCAGTCACTGTACCATTGTCTTTGTGATATATATTAATATATATATAATCTAATCCATGTCATTCTGTCACTGCTACACATTCATTTGGAATTTAAGTGGGTTTGGAACTGATGGACAAAACAGCTGTTCTACTATAAGCAAATCAAGATTAGGAAATCAAAGAAAAACAACAAGGACTACAAAGGAGACTTTTCAGTGCCTGTAAATGTGAAGTAGCTGGGGCACAGTACCTTGCAGTCACAGTCAGATGGCTCTCCAGCTATATGTGTCATTTCTCCATCAGTCGACACCTAGCAGGGTGATACACAGAAATATAGGTAAACAGAAGAGCTCTTTCAAAGAAAACAAAACGACACACTGAGATCATCCAGTTCATCTTCTTCTTCATCTTCATTTGACTAAATGGCTGCATATCAGATCGGAGACCTCTGTCCTCTGACCTCTCGGAAAGACATTCAAAGTGATGCAAAAATTGTTCATCTGATCAATACATGCCCTGAAGATTACCTGTCGAATGCGGTGGATTTTCTTCTCATCCGACTCTGCGATGTAGAGGACTCCGCTGTAGGACAAGGCTATGGCTGTAGCTCCTTCTAGCATGGTCTGCACCGCTCTCTTCCCCATAGTATATTCTATCCCAGGCACCTGGCAGTGCATGGGACGACCTGCCACGATACGAACCTGAACACACACATACATGCTGCTTATGAAAGCATAAGGAACAATGTGTATTTTTGTTTTTGCAAAATTGGATGGAACTATTTCATGAATTGCTATGGTTTTCTTATATTGCTCGAAAAAGCCGATTTATTAAACAAATAATGAATAAAAATCCAAAAAGCAGCACATGTATCAGGGCATGTGGGTATAGACATTACCTGTCTATTTTCAGTGATCTGCAGTACAACGTTGTTGTCCAGGACGTAGATGGAGTTATCCATGGGATTGATGGCTAGATCTGTGGGCCATTCTAAACGAACCTGGATGTAGAGAGAGAGAGTTTCACTTCACATGACTCTGACTGCATACTCACATTTAACTCTACTGTATTTGCCATCTGGCACTACTGATTCTAATACTGATGATATACAATGTATTTCTTGGTGTAATCCTGCCAGTTGTTTGTCTGAGTTACTTCTGAATGACATGAGTCAGAGCCCATGGCCTGATGGTACAAATTCATAATGACACATGGTTTAAAAGAAAAGAAAAAGGTACACAAAACATTGCTGCTGCTTCAGTAAAGTTCAGTTCAGTTTACATGAAAAAAAAGAGCTATTTTAAAGCATGTAAACTTCAAATCTAATTAAATAAATCCAAATGTTTCCATTACATGTCTTTGATAAACTAAGTCTATTCCCATAGTACAGTATCTACTAAATCTCCACATGGTTTAAACCCTGCATCTGCATACTTATTATACAGACTGGATACTCCAACCTAAAATAGAACATCATGAATCTACAGAAAGAGCTGTGGAACCTGAACATGTGTGGGCTGCCAGTTCATACTCTATGTTTCCACAAGTGAACTCAGGAGGTCAACTAGATAACTGCTAGAAGTCAAACTGCAGAAAAAAACATTTCAACTCTGCAAGAAATGCTTTTAACTACACTGCTCTGCCCAAACACACGCACGCACGCACGCACGCACGCACGCACGCACACACACACACACACACACACACACACAAAGAGCAAGTGTCAAATATTAGGCCTTCAGGAAAACAGATGAAACCAGGCTTAACATATATGTGTGTGTGCGTGTGTGTGTGTGTGTGTGTGTGCGTGTGTATGCGTAGGTGGTGTTCGTTCCAGTCTGAAGTCCGTCTCGTGTATGTAAGATTGTACATTCTCACTCTGAAAATAGAGTGTAAAAACTAAACTTAAGAACTCTGCATGCCTCTATCTAACTAACTCTCTGTCTTGCTCTCTCTTGATTTTTATGCCGCTGTCTGATGACTTTCTGAAATTAATTAAGGAAATGTCTGTAAAGTTCACCAAATCCAATCCTTGTTAAGAGTTAAAGGTCTCTGTTTTTCTGAGGGCACATCATAGCCATCTACTGTATCAACTGGATAGAATCTGTTTTCTCTCTATTTCACAACCTTGTCTCCAATGAATCACTTACAAGTGCAACTTATTTGCAACAGCGGTGTACATTTCCTGGAAACATTGAGTTGCAATGCGAGAGTGACATTGTTATAGCATAGTGAAAAGCTACAGGAAGGCATTCAGGATGGACGGGTGCATGTAGCACAACTAGGTAGAATGTTCAAATGTTACCTGTCTTATGTGCATGCTGGTATCGCAGGTCAAAGGTCGTGCAGAGGTCAGGTCGTTGCTGCCCAGCATTGTGGAAATGATTCCATTACGATCAACTTTCCTGATCATAGTCCCGTCCACAAAGTAGATCAAACCGTTTCTATCAACTGCAATCCCTGGGAACAGAAACAAAGAACACACACAGACAATTCAATATACAGCTTTCCAGGTGATTATTAATACATCAACTCCAGGATTCAAAGGAGAACATGAAGGTCAGGTAATTCTCCTGTGGGGAAGGCAGGATGCTGCTGCAGCAGATAATACAAAAAAGAAAACCATTAATAAGAACATAGAGCCTGAGTGTATTTAAGCAAAGATGAAAACTGTCAGAAGTGAAAAGAAAGTATCTACAGATAAGCAACACAGCATCAGTTCAAATAAATAAATCTATCAACAATGATGTACATACAGAATAAATTAACATCAATTCCTGAAAATGTTTAAATATACGTATATAAATATATTGAGATGATATATATATATATATATATATATATATTCACTGTCCCATGCTTGAATCTTTTGATGTAAAGAAGTGAACCACTGCTGAGATGCTCAACGCTTTGTTGACTCTGCAGTGAGACTCACTGAGCTTGATAAGAGAAGCTTGGTGCAGTAAGTTACCAGTGTTAATGTTTTTGTAGAGCAAGCTTGTATGCCTCAACAGATTTGATTAACTGTACATTGGCAGAGCAACTACCTATCAAACAGCACTATACTCTGGAAACTCCAAATGTCCTCCCCCTTTTAGTATGAACATGATGTCTGTTGCATTTTTGTTTTCTAACTCTACTGACTAAAAAGCATAACATTTTTAAAAAAAAAATGCTTGTAAAAGATTGATTTGCCACCTAATACTCTGAAAGGACCCCTCTCACCCGGCTAACAATGTTTTAAGTTCCCTTTGGTCTCACATGAGAGCAGAACCTCCAGGGTCAGGGGACAGCACACTACAAACCGAGCACTGCAGGCCGTGCGGCAGGTTATATAAATGTGCAATAGGGCCAATGTTTTTAATGCATGTGAAACATTATATCGTGGGTCGTTTGATGTTGCTGCTAATTTCCCTGCAGGTGTTTTATCTACCATGTTCTTATGTTGTTCATTTGTTTTATGCTTTTTATGATGAGTTTATGGGTATGGATATTACCTATTTGTTTTATACTTAAATGATTTGCTCTATGAGTGAATGGCTTTTCTATATTTTTGTCTTTCTCTCGAAAGTGTACAAACTTAACATTCTCACTAAACTAGTAACAAGATATTACACCAGAGTACAACAGAATAAATAATGGACTTTACTTATCATTGCCACATCAGAAATGATGACACTCACCAACAATGGCCATCACCACCCAATATACTATACAAAGATCATGACCGAAACCAAACTATTCAGAAAGCCTGGTCTGGTCCTCGAACATTTGCAAAGTGCTTTGAATCAGTATGAAGTATCACTAAAACTCTTCTTAATGCAGGTGAGACGTGAGTGTAATTTATGAAGCATCAGCTTTTTGTATTACTCACAAACAGTTAAATAAATGTAAGCTGATTTATTTTGGTAGTTACATTACATCCCACACATTCAGGAGACTTACATGCTGATAATATGATGACATAAAATATCAACACTTATGATTTTATGACAGATTAATAATTAATTTAAAGGTTGACATTGTTTAACAAAACAAATACAAATTGCCTACAGGCCTTTTAAATTCCATATTTGCTTTTCAGGAGTGTAGTAGTGCTGTATGTTATACTGTGTGTAGGTCAGGAGGCCTATAGATTAAATGGGACCCAAACTTACTGTAACATCCTAAAGAATCTAAAATAAACCCAGATAATGGCTACAACATCAAGGTTAATGCTTGCATAACCAATTATTCAGTGTGTTTTTATGCAGCGATATTGACTTACTTAGAATATGCCCTCATACTTTTGTGGAGCAATGATGTTATGCCAACCATTAATGACACTGACAAATGACAATCTTTATTCAACCACGTTTATTGTCGGGGACATTATTAGACGGTGTTGAGCTTTGAGGCGCAATAAACACAGTCCCAGTGGTGAGGGACCTAAATCATCACTATGGAAGCAGTATTCCTTTGTTGACAATTAAGAAGGAAATGGAATAATTTGTGTGAATGGATGAGTGGAGTTGGTACAGTTTGGTGGATGGAGCAATTACAAAACAGATGAATAAGAAGTGTAATCCAATGAATATCTTTGAATGGCTCCCACTGTACATCCTATAAATCAATACTGTGCACATGCTGCTATCATTTGCCCAGTGCTGGGGACATTTTAGCAGAGCTCCGCAGCTCTAATACATTCTGCCGGAAGTAGGATGAATTTCTGAGGATAAGAAAACTGATGAACTGTTGATGCTCCCGTTTCTAAATGAAGGACCACATACAATAGTTAAGACCATTTTCGCTGAGGAGGATTCTGAGATCCTCCTCATGGTTATGAAACAGGTTTGAATAATAATCACCTACCTGTATTTATCTCTTGTGTGCGTGTGTGTGTGTGTGTACCTTTAGGTCCCAGTAGCTGTGCCTCTGTAGCTTTTCTTCCATCTCCACATCGTGCTTCATCAAATGGAGGACATTGTTCTCCTGTACCAGCCACTACTTCTCCATTACCTGAAAACGCACATTTATTGCAACATTTCCAATGCTTTATCTTTTCCAGAGTTGTATTATAAGAATTCAAATTGTAGTGGATGTGTGTGAATGCACTACATTAAAATGAACAATAACACAAAATAGGATTGCTTTAATTTCTACGAAAACATGGTGTTTTACAGGGGCAATGCAGTGCACGCTTACTGATGAGGTCACGGGCACCGCTGAGCATCTTTGGTCTGTAGATCCGTCGAGAGTTAGTGTCCGACACGTACAGTTGCCCTGTCACTGGGTCCGTGGCTAAATAGTACCGGTGAGCAGGGTTGTTGCTGTGTACGGTAGTGACAGACAAAATGGGAGGTGGGTAGCAAACAAGAAAGAATTGGTTTAGTTGTGCTGTGTCTTTAATGAAGAAGTGTTGAAGTGATGAAACACTTCAACATTCAAAGTTTTAGTTCAGTTTTGAACACTAAAATCATCCTTGGTGGATTGTTTCCTCAGATCACCCTGCTGACACTTCACTACATGATCCAAAGTTTGACTGTAGACTCGAAGAGGACGTTTTGGCTTTAACAATATTATAAATGAGTTAGAAGCTTACAATGAAATCACCATCAACAGGGGATTTACAATTTGGGTCCAGCATCATAATGGAAATGAAGGAAACTTAGAGCTGATGATAATGAAGAAGTAATGAATAAAAGAAGGGTTGAGGAACTGAAAGACAAGAAACTGGTGTTAATTTACTTCCAGTGGAGTACCAGGTGGTGTACACACACGTACACACACACACACACACACACACACACACACACAGACAGACACACACACGGACACACACACACACACATACGCACACACACACACACACACACACACACACACACAGACAGACAGACAGACAGACACACACACACACACACACACACACACGGGGAACACAGGGCAGACACTGTGTGAGAGTGTGTGAGAGTGTGTGATGTATTTCTATGTATAATGTTTTAAAAACATTTTCTCTAGAACCAAGTGTAGATGTGATATATGTAAGCAAGAAAGTAAGCAAGTGTGTGTGTGTGTGTGAGAGTGTCGACAGGAGGTTGGTCTGTCAGTCTGAACAGACCTAGTTGGTGCGATGGCTCTTCACTTGTCTGTGACACACTCTTAATGATGGCTGCCACACTGTCATATAAAATCCATCACACACACGCACAGACACAACAAGTTTCAAGTATGAGACCTCAACACACGCGTGCGTGGATATATACATATGCACTTGCCTCTAGCCGTAAGTCTCAGTGGTTGGTAATGATCGCCAGATGATCACAGGCTTGTTAATTAAGACAGCTTAAAATAAGAGTGTGTGTGAGAGTGAGGCCGTCTGTGTTTTTCTGTACTTGTGAGGCCCAGACGTGTTGATAAGTATGCCCTTTTGTTTTCATTGAACATTTACTTAAGCAGAAAAATCTCATTTATATTGAAACATTTTCACGATTCAGGATAGACAGCACCATAGACAAAGCTGTGCTATAAGACAGACTACACAAAAGAAAAGGGACAACTGGTAAGGTGTGATGGATGAGGCAATGCTGAATGAGGAAAGGATACAGAGCACAGGACAAATTACGAAAATGTGAAGTTGTGAAGGATCTAAATCAAGAATAAGGAAAAGAAGGAGACAAAGAAGGTATGAAAGTATGGCTGTTAAAGGTGAGAAAAAAGACCAGTAGTGAATGAGGAAAGGCGACAGAAGAGGAAAGAAGGAGGAGAATGAAATAACAACAAATGAAACAGAACACAGAGTCAAGGTGGTGTGAAAAAGTAAAGACTGAGGAAGGGCAGAAGGCAGGAAAAGACTCTGTGACATAACTAGTCCTCCTTGTCCTAGGAAATTATGTTTATTTGGTCACGTTCATACCACACCGGGAGTGTTTCAGAAGCGGAGTGTTGTGTCTGCCTAACTTGCAGAATTTGTTGATCTGGTAATTTTTCCTGGATATTTAAGCTTCTACCAGTAAGTACAGTAAGAGCCTGCGAAGAGCCCAAATGATATTTAAGAATAAAACCCACGGCCACCGAAACCCTGCTGCCATCTGGCAACAGATACAGAACTTGGGGTTAACCTGGTACCACCAGACAACGAAGCAGAGACTCCTGAACTCATTCTCTCCATATGTCGCAGAATGGGACTATGAACTCTGTGTCGTTCAATGACAATACATTATTATTGAATCCTTGTAAGTAAGTAGGGTACGCAGTAGTAAATTTGAAAAGGACATTGAGGATAAGAATGGGAGAGGGATAAGGAGACTGAAATATAAAACAGGAAGAAATAAGGAAGACCAGTAACCAGCATCTCCACTCCACCATGTCTCTCCTTACTAGGTCTCCTTGCTAGGTCTCCTTACTAGGTCTCCTTGCTTAGTCTCCTTGCTAGGTCTCCTTGCTAGGTCTTCTTGCTAGGTCTCTTTACTAGGTCTCCTTGCTCGGTCTCCTTGCTAGGGGCTGCTGTTAAAGAACTTCATCTGAGCTGACAACAGAAAAATAGGCTAAATTTTGTGTGAACACTTGTCACGATCAGAGATGGAAAGAGAACGAGACTGAGGCAAAAAAGCAAGATGAGGAAGTCTGATTTGATGGTAGCAAACATCAGGGCTACTTTTTCCCTAAATCTTTGCTGCTCTCTGCCTCATTCTGCCATGTTGACTCACATTACAAAATAGCTGATGAGTAAGTGAATGGATAATTAAATATTTCTAGATTTCCAGACTAATTTTGTCAGTAAAATGTGACCATGACAGCTAAAAATGATCACCAAAACAAGAAAAATAAGACCCAAGTTGTAATTAACCTGATTTATTCGTTTAGCTCATTTAAAAACATGTGTGAAGGCTGTCTGTCTGTCTGGTTGCATATCATCAGTTTGTCTGACCCATTTGACAGTCCCCTCCTCCCCACATGATACAATCTGCTGCCTTAAAGCATTTATGAACATCAGGAATACATTATATATGCAAAATTAGCTTGCTAACAGCTTGATACAGCTCACTGTCTCCTTGATACACTGTGATCTTGGGCTAAGGACATCGGTATACTCAGGTCTGAGAGCTGCCAGGAATGAGCAACAATGATTTGTTTTTATTAAAAAGGAGGAGAGACAGACAGAAGAAATGTGCAGACTAGAGTCCGGTGTGTAAGCAGCATAAATAGAAAATGGAATGAAAGAAGGTTAAAGGCTGAAAAGGATTAGTCACTCTTACCTATGTCTGAAATCTTTGTTTCTTTAATACAGTGCAAGCAGAGGAAAGAAAACAGAATAAACAAGAGTTAGTAGACAAATTGGTCTCTGATAGGTGTTAGGACAAAAATGGCAAGAAGTGTGAAAAATCTACTGTAAAACAGAAAAAGCAATCGTTAGAATTTGCAGTCAAATTTAGAATTTGAATCATGCTTCACAGAAGCCAATAGGAAAACGATTTCAGCACTCAATAGTGTGGAAGAAGCATGTTTCTAAAGTCAGAGTAGTAAACCAGTGATCTTTTATCTTTTAGTGGCAAAGTGTCCAATCTGGCTATGCATCTATCCCTCTCCTTTATGTTTTCAAGTACTGTTCAAAGGCATTCAAGAGCCAATGCTGTGGGGTTGAACAGTAAGTGCAGGAAGGAAAGATGCCCAGACAAGCTGAGGCAAGGAGATGAATTCAGACGCTCGGTTTCACTTAAAAAAACAAGGACTCTCAAGTCAATCAGTTAATTTTCACAAATATTTTAGGTCATATTTTGTTTTTACTCAAAACCATCAACATTCACACATTTTCAATGACCCTGAGAAACTTGGCTAAAATGGTTTTGGCAAAGCTTCACTGTTAAATGGGTGATGAGTTCTCTGTAACACTTGGGGATGTATTCTCTGGATTAGGTTCAGATCCCTGATCTGGCAACTGCAGCCATTCTCCCTCCCTCCCCTCTTACCTCAGCTCCATGACACTGGTAACATTCCCAGAGGGGAAGATCCTCCTGATGTAGTTGAAGTCTCCAACAAAGATGCTGCCATCTGCTCCGCAGGCCAGAGCCAGGGGCGCCAGCAGCTTGTTGCCCTCCGCCTGCCCATTACAGCTGGGGCAGGAGATGCTGCGTCGACGTCCATTTCCTGGGATAGGACAATTTGTACTGACTGCAACATTTGGTTTCTGCTCCTTCCATAAAAAAACTAAAAAAACTGACCAATTGGGATCTTATTTCATATTAATTGTATCCAACTAGGTTGTTGAACACTGTTGTGGACCAAGCATGCATTTAACAATGTCAAGTCAAAGAAAGACATGACAGGTGCAAATTTGCAATAGCTGCGACCACGTAGGTTCATGTGGGAAAGAAGCACTGTCCACCATCGCAAAGACTCAGGGTTCTATTCCCTGTAGGGTAACTTCCGAGAAGTTAACTAGAACTTTCAAAGGTATGTATTCAAAATAGCTCAACACTGGCAGTTAAAAAGACATGGTCACTGACTAAATGTTTCTGACCAGAAGTAGAATTGAATGGTAAATGGACTGCATTTTTATATCACTTTTCTAGTCTTAGCGACCAACTAAACACAAGCCAGCATTCACCCATTCACACACACATTCATACACTGATGGCTACCAGAGAATGTGCCACCTGCTCATCAAGAGTAACAAACATTCACATGCACTCACACACCGATGGACCATCGGGAGCAATTTGGGGTTTAGTATCTTGACCAACAACTCTTCAATATGTAGGCCAGCCATCAAACCATCGACCTTTTGATTAGTGTACGTATTAGTTTTAGCTTTCCAGAGCCATAGAGTCCATTAATGCAGACAAGGGCTGCACTGCACAGGGAAATGGACATTCTGAATTTGGGAATGGGAATACGATGCAGTTCCTCAGAAGGCAACCAGATACTGTCTTTCTCCAGGAATGTGTGGCATCGGTTCACAGATTGAGAATGCAGTTTGGTGAGTACATGACATAACTACTTTTTTTATTAATAAACCAGAAACAAGAAAAACAGAACTAATAATGACCCAAACAAGTGAAAACCTGGGGGGTCAGAAATGTTTTATATTTATAGTTTTGTATAGACTTCATAGACTCAGAAGGTGTTTTTTTCTGGGTGCCATGAGATTCATGTGGCTCTCACACTTAAGCCATTGAAGCGAGACAAGCAAAATTACTAACCATCATGCAATCATCAACACTGATCACAAACGTGCAGGCAAGCAAATCAATAATATTTGAATCTGTATTTACCCATGATGCTGCTGATGACAGGGGGCTGCTGGGAAATGAAAATGTTCTCACCATTGCCCTTGTACAGTATACCTGGTGGAGAGAAGACATAAAGATGAGATAGAAAGAGCACAGGAAGGCAGCAGAGAGAAAATGCCGCCAGACACATTCTACTTTGCATATGTGCTGTGGTTGAGAGTCTAGACACGTCAGAGGTGAGATTTTATTAACACAGCTGACATTCCAAAATGCACTGAAATGTGGCACAGATATTGTCCCTTTATTAAAAAATGCAATCTAGCCGTGTCATTGGGGTTTCTTAATGATTTGATATATTATCTTTGCTTGTTGATTGGACTATATTGGACATTTGAAAGTGTCTGAGTTCAGGTTAATGACCAAAGATATTATCTTACATTAAAAAAGTGTTGCATGCTAAACCCTTAAATATTTACTCAACTTAACTATAAGTTTCACATGCCAATGTATACAAATATAATTCATGGTAGAGGATCATCAGGATTTGTGCTCATTTCATGAAACGTTATCAAATCAAATTTATTTATATAGCCCAATATCACAAATTAAACATTTGTCTCAGTGTGCTTTACAGCCTGTACAGGATACAACCCCCTCTGTCCTTAGACCCTCACACCGCACAAGGAAAAACTCCCTAAAAGAAACCCCACAATTAGTGGGGGAAATATAGAAGAATCCTCAGGGAGAGACTGAGGAGGATCCCTCTCCCAGGACGGACAGACTGTAATAGGTGACGTGTGTACAGAATAAACATAGTTAAATATACAGCATAGAAAATCTATGCGACAGAAAACATGATACGATCGTATATAAAAAACATGGATCCAGGGGGATGTCAATAAAGGCTCCTGGTGTCAGGCAGGACCAGGGCAACAGGTGCAGCCACGATTCATGATCCAGACAATGTGTTATGACACAGTGTTGCTCTTTTCACCAGACGAAGAGAAATTCAGCTGTTAACCGTAAAACCCCAAACCAACCAGTGTGCTTGTACAAAAGTGTAGAGAAGTCTAGCAGGAGGACATTCTGATAAAACAAGCCTAGCTGGTCAATAGTGTCATAGTGAACATATTCATTCTAAAGATAACTCATCAACAGATATACAGCACTCAAACAAACAAGCTACAGAGACCTCAGCCAGCTACAGCTGACGCACCAAGCTAACATGAGTGCATGCAACTGGAAACAGTGGGACAAAGTGTCTGCCCACTGGACTCCACCTCCTAAAAAATGTATCTGACAGAAAAAGCCACTTCCTTACACACACACACATGTGTGCTTTTATATATATATATATATATATATATATATATATAATATATATGTGGTTGTTCATCTGTTCATGTGCACTTTTCCTATTAAATGTAGTACTACTACTGCATGTGGTGCACTTAATAATGCACTAACAAGTTGGGCAGATAAGGAGGAGAGACAATACGAGGCGAGAGGAGGAGGAGGCAGGGTGCGTTGGCTGACTCGTGATGAGGTTAATGTGGATGAGTGGTGAGAAGATGAACAGAGGAAAAGAGAGGGATGCACTCGTTCTTCAAAGTAAGACATCAAAGAGGAACCTCCTGTGGTGAGCTGAATTATTAAAACTCTGCTGCCATCTTGGAAACCAGCCCACATTACACTGCATCCGTCCGTCCGTCCATTCATCCTCCATCCATCTATCCATCGACCAACTCTGTAACCTACGCCTTATATGGATGCATAGCAAACTAGGGAAACACCCTACAATTTACAAGTTCTTTAAACCCAGCATGAAATATTGCTATCTGCCTTTAAATCCCATATCAGTCTGTTCCCTTCCCTCCAGGCTATCTCTATATCCCTCTCCTTCTCCTTCCCTCTATCCTCCTCTCCTTCTCTCCCTCTTTCATCTATCCCTCCATTAGTTGGTGTTGATTGATCAACAGAGGCCAAGCCAGCAGGATTCCACCCATGCTGTGCTGTGGGCTACTCACAAGCATCAAACTATTTGCCGGACTAGAAAAAGTGTCTGTGTGTGTGGTGATGCAGGAAGAGTAAGAGAAAGATGGAGAGAGTCAGCAAAGCACTGTAGAAAGAAACAGGACCATGGGATTTTCCTGCTGTGTTAAAAGAGAGGGCAGCGACGCTTTCTCACATGGCTTTGTGGTGTGTGTGTGTGTGTGTGTGTAAATGTATACATTTGACCTTGATCTTAATACTCTCAATCTCACAACCTAAATTCTGTATTGCTTGTGAAAGAAGAAAACAAGAAAAAAAGGAAAAAATGCTCCAACGTGGTGAAATGTTTTGACGATGGATCCCATTGATGAATGGGTCTTCACTCACACACAATGACTGTCACACATGCACACACTGAATACACTAGGGTCAAAGGTAATCAAATAATAACTGACACACACATGCATGTATAATGCATGAAGCAAGTTGAATAAATAAGTTGAATAAATTGAATTGAATAATGACTGCAGGTTGTCTACACTGCAAATCAGTGTGAATAATTACTTTCAGCCAATCAGTAGAAATAGTTGTACAAAAGATGTTCCTCATAGCCAAGGACAAATACACAAATATAATTTTTTCAGGTTTGAAAACCATTTTTCTTTTTTTTTTTTTGTACCAGTGAATGGCTTTTCCTTTATCTCTGCTGATGGCACGGGTACATCTGAAGTACATTTTCATTTAAAGTCTGTTCTGAATATTTATTTTAGATTCTTACTTCATTTACCACAGTTTCATTTATCACATAAAAAAATATATTTGATGGTAATCTCCGAATCTTCTGTTGCCATAAAGAGTTTTAGGTGAGTGAATGTTTTCGTAACTAAAGCCTTTCACATGTGTGGTACCCCAAAGTATTGTCCCTGTCCCTATGTTGTTTGTATTTTCTATGTTCATTTAACATGGACGGATACAGATACACATTAATACATGACTATATGTTAATAACTAATCAACTACCTCATATATATATATATATATAT
>CALSBV010012191.1:2171743-2181869 GCA_943590825.1 Bovichtus diacanthus | reverse complement strand
ATATATATATATATATATATATATATATATATATATATATATGTATAAATATATATATATATATGTATATATATATGTATATATATATATATATGTATATATACTCTCATATTCTGATGACTCTTGATGAATTTATCCCTTCACCTCGGAAAAACAGTATCATCCCTGTCGGAACAAAAATCACGTTCGGCAGACATCCAATCATGCAGGTGAACGTTTTAGTTTTACTGGATTGGTACTTTGAGAGGGCACCGGACCCCCACACTGCTGCCCTCTGCTCCGAGGATGCAGAGTCTAAATGTCACTGTGTGTGCAGTGTACATGTGTGTGACCATTAAAAGAGGATTCAAAGTCAAATTGTGTCATGTGATGGGGAGACTAAAATGTAATCAAGAAAAAGTTTGGACCTCAACAGGGGTTAGTGTAGCGGGAAATAAGATATTCATAATAATTACATAAATGTATTTTAAGACATTTCTGTAATGTCCATTCCGAATGGAACAGTCGAATAACAGAAAATCCCTCTCTGGTTGAACACATCACAACTTTACATTTACATTACATTACAGTCCTCTGGAGCAGCTCAGGGTTAAGTGTCTTGCTCAGGAGCTCAATGGTGGCAGCCTGGTGTTGTACTCACAACCTTCTGGTGTTCTATTTTAAAGGGTGACCACTAGACTACTAGACTACTACCATACTTTAGAAATGCTGTCGGTGAGAGGGCTCACAAGTTTTCAGGAGTCATGAGCAAAACAGGTTGGGAAGAGAACCACTGCAGTTTAAAACATAAGTAGAAATGCTTTGTGTCGATGCTGTCTGGTATAGTTATATACCAAAACGAATAAATCACAGACATCCAAAACACAACCTGGTATCATCTTCTCCCGCACTGTGACGGTCTGACAGTTTAAGGCTGGACAAGAAGCTAAGGTTGACCTCTATTAATAAATGGCACAGTGTCTGCATACCTGTCAGTTATATAGGCAGGGTAAGAGAAATGCATAGACACTTTATTAAAGGCAGCAGGTGTACTATTGAGTGAGTCACCTGACAAAGATTCATTTGAAAAAATGTGATTTAGTTTTAATTTACTTTATTAGAGTCATTAGCTGTAAGGTGATATATTGCCTATGTGATAGGTTGTATTTCTTTTATATTTTGCGACATTATTTTACTCACTTTATTTGGTGTAATCATTCATAACTCAACGACAAACACTTGTCACTGTCATGGCAAAAACACAAAAATGTAAAGTCGTTCAAAGTTCAGTAATTTTGATTCCATGTCCTGGGGAAAAAAAAGAAAGACTTTCTCGTGTTCTCCGGAGCAAAGCACTAAAGCACCCTGACTGTGGCTGAGCTGCTTAGTGTCTGAATAATAGAGTGCAGCGCTTTAGCGAGCAGCTTACACACTTACACTCCCCCTGTCTCTCTCTCTGCACACACACTGGAAAATATCCTCACAATGCATGCACAAGGTAGCAGACCCTCTGCCCCTGAATACCCCTCCACACACACGCTCTCTCTTTCATCCAGTCTTATCTGAGTTGTTCAGCAGTGCTCACTACTCAGTGCTCACAGATCACACAACACCAGGTGTGTGTGTGTGTGTGTGTGTGTGTGTGTGTGTGTGTGTGTGTGTAAAGGTGTGGCCAAGCCTCTGCTCAAAACTCCAGCATGGGTCTCTTTTCCTGCCTCATTCGCTTTCCTTTATTTGTGTATTTTCAAGGATAAAACATGCAAAAAGACAGATTTTGCAAGCCAATTCATTTGTTTATGTTTTGTTTAATAATTAGTAATCCCTTTGATTTGATATAGCTATCTGAACATGAACAAAGGGAAAATTAAAATGTGTAAAGAACCCTTAAAAAGCAAACTAAAAAGTGCTTCCTCATTAAAACAGTACCTGGCTATAAAGGGCTGTTTGTATTGTCTATTAAATCAAAAGAAAGAGAAACTTCTCACTCCTCCACTACAGAGCTACGTAACATCCTCGATGGGAAGACGGCTGGTGTTCACAAGTTGAAAAAATTTAAGAAATTAATTTAACATGACTTTTGCAGAAATGTTGGCTTAGCAACATACTACATCATTACTGTATTTTCTATTTGTCATAAGGACAGGGATTAGTATTTATATGTGTGGTGCCTATGTACCATACTTAATATCTTGCAGAAAAAAGAGGGGTCTTTGGTTACAACATGTTCTGTAAACCAACATTCTTTTGAAGGAATGAATGACTCAGTAAACAAATGTAAATCAATAAAAAGAGAACAAAGCTGCCTTGCTGCCATTTTTATCTAAAGATAAAAATTAAGATAAATCGTAAATTTCAGTATGAGACATTCAGTAAATAAGAAAGTAGCTGTCAAAACATGAAAACACAAAAGGAGGAACTGCCAGACGTCAACAGTCACTGTACGGCATGATATTTCCAAATCTAACACATCGTCCCATCCACATCATTAGTGGCGCTACAAAACAAACTACAAAGAAAACACAGCAGGAGTGTTTGATGGTCTCTCACTCTCTCTCGCAAACACGCACACGCAAAATCAAGATTACTCTATGTCCACATGGTGGGTTTTCGTCTCAAAAGGACTAACACACATTGTGTTGCAGCACTGTCCCTTCAAGACACAAAATCACACCCACAGAGACCAGTACGCATATAGACGGAAAATCACAAATCACACCTGCATTTTAAACGCACACACAATAACACACACACACACACACACACACACACACTGAATCGAGTGACAAGGTGTTGAAAGCCCAAGAGGACTGCAGGGAGAGAGGGATGAATAGCGATGTGATGGATGGGGTGACAGATAGAGGACAGCAAGGAAGGGAGATGGAGGGGGGAGGGGGGGTGTTTATAAAGTCAAAGTGCCTTGAAAGCAGCAAAATGCATTTTTCTGAATATGTATCTATTCTTATATGAACCAGTTCTTGAAAGCTGTCTGAATCGCTCTTCAGTATCGGCGACCAATGTACATGTAGGCGATTCTGTAAACAGCACAATGCCTCCTTTACACAGCAGCTGCTTATGACTCAACATTAAGAATATGTATTCAAACACAGAAAGCTCTGTATTGACACTGTGCTGTCTGCTTCACGTGCATGTGGAGGTACATGAAGGTGACCTGGTGACCAGCAAGTTCTGTATACTTTTGCCTCTCACAAGCTCAGAAGAAATGAATATCAGGGTATTGAACGAGGATTTGTGTATTCCATATGTGGTACTCTACTTTTTACATAACCAACCACACATTTTCTATATTGTACAACAGTGGTTTCTTAAACTGGGATGGAATTGAACGCACAGGGAGGGGAACGCATGATCAGAAGGAAAGTGTTGAGGTGATGCTCATCTATGACAATGTGTTTAACTCTTCACATGTCAACAAAAGCTAATGAGAAGCACTCTATTACTTTATTATTGTAAAAAAATTCTTAGCTTGCTCAAAATAAATGTGTAATGTTCAAACCATTGATGTGTCAGTGAGGGGGGGTGGGGCTCTCATTCTTTCCCTTTCGTTTTACTGGCTTCCAAAGAGAACTATTTTTCTACAGAAAGTTATGGTTGTGTTTTTTTTTTTGACCTACACATTTACTGTAACTAAATAATTTTCATGTGTTGTAGTTTCAGTTTTCAATTACAGTTTATCATTATTAAATCAAATGAAATGAGATTATTTGTGCGTTGTGCTCAGTTTCAATTAAATCCACGTGGACCTGTACACCAGGACAGTTAAAGTTTTTTTTGAAATCTTGGCTACTCACATTTTGGCAACTTATTAATGCATATGTGCATAAATTATGAAAACAAAGTTTTTACTGTAACTTACTTAATGAAGTTTATAAGTTTATTCTAAATGCACCTTTTTCATTTTGTGGATATCACTTTCAAATATTTTTTATATCATAAGAAAACATCTCAAACTCTTCAGATCTCAGAGAGGTGGTGTGAAATTATGAGTTGGACATTAACATCATGTATGCAAAAATACCTTTGCTATTCATTTGTTTCTCTTTTAAAGCACTTTGAACTGCAGTTTACATGTATGCTATGAAAGGTATATATATATATAAATAATTATTAGCAGTTTATGGTACATTGAAGGATACTTTAAAGCATGTTGGTGTAAGTGTATCTTAACCCTGAGGTTTCACTGTATTTTCTAATTTTTTCTAATTTTTTTTATATAATAATAAAAATACATACACAAAAGCCTGCATGACAACAATCGCTTTGACAAGTGCTGAGATTAACATACTTTTAAACTGCGATTAACTTTGTCCCATTCTTCAATATATAATTAACCAGTTAATGATGTGGAGGGACAGAGACAGAGAGAGAGACAGAGAGAGAGACACAGAGAGAGAGAGACAGAGACAGAGAGAGAGAGACAGAGAGAGAGAGACACAGAGAGAGACACAGAGAGAGAGAGAGACAGAGACAGAGAGAGAGAGACAGAGAGAGTGAGAGAGACAGAGAGAGAGAGACAGAGAGAGAGAGAGAGAGAGCGAGAGAGAGCGAGAGAGACAAAGAGAGAGAGAGAGAGAGGAAGAGAGAGAGAGAGGAAGAGAGAGAGAGAGAGAGAGAGAGAGAGAGACAGAGACAGAGAGAGACACAGACAGAGACACAGAGACAGAGAGAGAGAAAGAGAGAAAGAGAGAGAGACAGACAGACAGACAGACAGACAGACAGAGAGAGAGAGAGAGAGACTCTGAACCTAAGCTGACACATATACACTCCACTTTAAAATATTAGTTTTCAGTAAATAAAGAAATGTTTTTAATAAAGTATTATGTTTCATCTTGCAGTGTGGAGAGATATGGCTCCAGTATGATAGTGCGGGTTATGGTTTTGTCATGTTAAGGTTAAGGTTACTTTTATTGTCTCCCATTGTCTTGGAGAAAGGAAACAACAACAGACACAACAATAGAAAACACATTACATAAGAGCACAAACTCAAGGCATTCATCTCAAGAACACGCACACTTTAGTACATAAATTAAACACAACTATAACGTCTAACTTTACATGTTTACAAGCCTGCATGAGTTTCCCATTGATCATTTTAACTGACCGAGGGACAAATGAGGGTTAACAACGATTGTGCTTACACAAGGGGACCCAGCACCTCCTCCCAGAATTCATCAGCACAAACTCAGAGTTCAACACATGTTATGGAACCTACCGTTTTGCACGTCCAGGATGTGATGTTTATCCAGCGTCCATCCTCCCATGTTGGAAGCATCCAGCTCGTAGCCTTGCAAAATGGCCGTTCTTTTCTCCCACAGAATGAGGTCCAGGCAGGACTCGTATTCAAACCCCACTGACACTATTAGACACACACAGGGTACGGCCGGTTATTCAATGCTTTCCTTCGACTGTGCTCGTGTTCAAACCAAACCAAATGGGAAAGTTGTCGCGATTCAGACGAAAGCAAACAGGTTTGAAAACATGCTGAACCACAGAGTTAACTTCCACTTGTGTTCCTTTGTAACATCTACTGACTCCTGCTGCTGGTTCACTGAGGGCCCTCATTCTCTGGTCTAACACAGGCATGCACGCACGCACGCACGCACGCACGCACGATTCATAGGTTTTTCGCAAATGCTTACAAAGTCCTGGACCGGCACGATCAATTTGGGTGGGGAGAGTAAAAAACACACTTGCCCCTCCATCATTACAGATCAGACTGTGGTCGTACTGGGAAGCTTCCAGGTATAAATGTGCAACTGTGTGAGGGCGTTCCTCAAGAAGATACCATTGCTCTCAGTGAACCTCTCCCTGAACAAATAAAGGTAAAGTCAATGGAGTTAATGGAAAGACAAAAGGCAAGCACCAATAGGCAAAATGATGCAGTTGCCCTCTGATGAACTCAACCTCGACATTTGTGTCTGATTTTAACAATTGCCAGACATGCACTCCAAAGATTATTGTGGTTATGGTACCTTATTATAACTTATGAGCACCAATTTCAGAAGTGTTACCAAACATAGCAGTAAATCGTCTTTATGTTCAACCCATTAAGCCGGCTACCATAAGTAATAACTCACAGAGAAGTACCTCTGTTGGACTTGTCCCTCATAAAGGTGTCAGAGGGGTCAGCGTACCCATTATGTCCGAGCCGTTTCCCTGTCAAAGCCTTTCTGCACAACCTACTGGAACTTAGCTGTAGCTGTCCTTTGCACGGTTACCGTGCACAGTATGTTGTCAAACTTTTTTTTGTGTTGATTGGTGCAATTCAATTGTTGTATAAAGTACATTTCCTCTCCATCTGTCATACACTTGTACTTCTATTATTATTATTTGCAATGATTCCCAAAGTGTCTTGTTACCTCCACCCCTGGATTACAGAAAGGTAACAGTTACAATGATCAGGTTAACATAAAGGTCTAAACATATTCACAGAACTGTAAGCCTTGTGATACACAGCACTGTTCAGCATCTTGAGAGTGTTACTCATCTACTCCCTTCAGGAAGTCCAGGGATTCCAACCAGTGACATTTTACTCACACAACACAGCTTAACCTCCAGGATTCTGGCCCCATTCTTTCATTTTAAAAACAGCACGAAGCAAGTTAATTGTAGAATCATTAGGGAAGCCACATTTTTTATTCCTTTTCCATTCTGTTGTGTAAAAGGAAAGCTGGTACACTCGTCTACAGAACTCTTTTCATACGAATGTGCTACAGATCACACTTTACAGCAATTTAGCTTGTTTCCCCATCACCTTTAGGGATGATTTTAAAATGTCACTCTCGACATAAAAGGAACTAGATGGTCAGGCCCCTCTGCACTATATATAAGTTGTTGTCCCCCCCTGAGAAATGAAGGAAGCCTCAGCTTCTCAGAGCACGGTCCTCTGGCTGTGCCAAGTCAAGGTTGAAAAATGAAGTTGATCGTGCTTTTGTTGTTGCTGCTCCTCAACTTTGAAACAGCCTTTTACACAGTCTCAGAGAGGTCAAGCCAGTGCACACGTTTAAAAGGTTTATTTTATTTTCTGTTTAGCTTTGCGTTTAGCAGCAAACTCACCAACTGCCTCAGAGAGTCCATAGACGCGTTGGCCATAGGCATCTGTCTTGTCCCAGATAAAGGTGTAGGATAGATTTGGTTGAGCGGGGAACCATTTCTGGAAAAGGCGACCCACAACCGCCACCATCAGGTGAACCTGGAGAAACAGCAGCAGACACAAAGGTCACTATATGGCAATTCAGTTGAGGGTTCCTGGTGTTGATAAATTGACTAAAGCTGATAATGTTCAGCATTCTGTATTGATATGCTGTATCATATCATAGTGGCTTTGAGGACATAGCATATCATATTACATATCTCACCTTCATCAAGTTGAAAGGTATTGATGACTGTGTCATGGTGACTTTGAGGACGGGTTTATATCCCGCAGCTCTGGAGCTCAGGTAGATCAGGTTTAGATCACTGCCTGGTATTGAGGTTTCTTCTTGTAAAACCTTCAGATGGGTAAAAAAACAGACAGAAAACATAAATGGTGTCTGAAGTGCAGTGCCATTTGGCCGATTTCTTGGCCTCCAGTATTGCTTCTTGCATCTTTCTTGAGAGCCGCTCATCCGAACACTACACTTCCTTCGATCCTCAGCAATACACCACCAAGTGTGAAGGCCATCGCATAAAAGGTTGTCAAAAAAATGTATTTCATTATGCTTTGGCTTTGTTTGTTTTTTTTACATTGAACTAAACAGTTATAAAGCATAAAGCTGCACAAGTGTGTGATTAGATAGCATGCCGGCAGCGTGGGACCAAGAGAGGCGTGTTGTGTAACACATGAGCATCAGCGTGTGTGTGTGTGTGTGTGTGCGTGTGTGTGTAGTCCCCTTTTACACAGACGTCAATTCGGCTCTGTGACTACCTGCAAGCAACAATGCCCCCGCATTCCGTGTCCGTACCTTTTATACAGAACAGCGAGGCGGAATAACGGCGCAACAGAGATTCCTTACATTTTAGTTAGATGGCTACTGTTCAAATCAGTACAGAGAAATGCGTGTGGTAGAGGTTGGTGATATGGTAATACATTAAAAATAACATTTTTAAGCACTGAATGAATTGGCTTTACAAAATGATCTGTCGAATCAAAACCATAAAGAGCCCCCAAAATCCGCCTTTTTAATCACTTCTGAGAAAACATGGAAACAAAACAAAAAACTTGCAAAAAAAAAAAAATCGCTTCACTTTAAATGTGCATTATACAGGGCCAAATAGAGGTAGTAATATGTTAGGTCCACGTTGATACTAACAACAATGTAGCTTTATTTTGTATTTGACAAAATAATTACTACACTATGATCAGTCGGTGTATCGTCCTGACAAAATTGGCATCACATAGATAGTGATAGTCTGTGGAGGGAAAGTCATATTGCATCATTACTGATCTGCAAGACAAGGCTGCTCTACATCTGCTTTGTATCGTGACAAAGTCAACAATTGAGTGAGTAAATGATACCACTTGGCAATTTTCTTGGCAAGTGTTAGCTGTGTCCTAGTCACTGTTGTGTGAGAAC
Organism: Bovichtus diacanthus; assembly: GCA_943590825.1. NCBI lineage: Eukaryota > Metazoa > Chordata > Actinopteri > Perciformes > Bovichtidae > Bovichtus > Bovichtus diacanthus. The sequence continues at coordinate 2,173,317 of CALSBV010012191.1, read as the reverse complement.
ACGGCACTCAGTTGGTAATGGAGTCTGGCTGCACTTGAAACATTCTTTCAAGTAATGCCTCCACACATGAGGGGCTGCTTACGCATCTGGCAAAAACGTCCACCTCACCCGTGTTACATCTTCGAAGGACACAATGTGCATGTACATATTTTATTGGGTGCAGTTGCAGGTGAAGGACAAGCAGAATGACTGCTCTTATTTAGATCCCACACACACAGGCACACATGCATATCGACAACTCCCTGGTGAGACATCGTCTTTTAGTTTCAAATTTGCTTCTTAAATTATTGTTCAGATATTATTAGCTCATTAACTTACAGGCATATGCATAAGTGTGTTTAACTATGCATATTATCAAAGCAGGTATGAATGCATGTGTGTGTGTGTTTCTGAATATGTCCTCGTGTGAACCTGAACAAGGTGAGCCAGACTTAATCACCGCTCTATGATAAGGAAGACACAAAAAGCAGATGACAAGCAACATGTGGGATCCCTGAGTGTCACCAGAGCTGTTGGAGGAGAGTGAGGCCAGCAGCATGGCATCAGACTGGCAAAGTCACTGAGAGAATCAGCAAGACATTTCATCTTCAAACTTGATGTAGTATGAAGAACTGTCCGGGGAAACTACAAATATTACTACTTTGGTGTTCTTTTCATAGTTTTAGTCATCATTTCCATCAGTTATGACAACAATGTAAGCACCAAATGAATCGCAGAGACACGATGGGATTGCTTCTATGAAGTCTAACAGTGCAAGAAACACTAGCAGTGAGACCGGTTGTAAATAAGCCAGCCATATCCGTCATGGCACAGGGAAACAATGTGCATGCACACCTACGGCAAGCACAGCAGGTCAAAGTTGAGCAGTAAGTCAGTGTGTGAACTGTAAAGGCTATTTACCCGGACAGTTCGGTTATTAATGTTACTGCTTGCCTTCATTTTCTCTTCCAAATGGGTTAAGCTACCCAGGGGTATGTTTACAACCTTGCTGATCACCTATATGCTCGTGTTTCTTGCCCCACCAAACTTCTGTTCAGTGATGTCGCTTTGCTCCCAGATCTCGGCCATTCGCCTCTTGAGTTCAAACTGAGGGTAAAACCACTGTGCCAAGGAAGTTATATGATATAAATGAACACAAAATGTCACAGTTAAGGGTTTCAAGAGAGAAAAGTGAGATCATTTTATATATCCTAATTATGTACAAAAGTACCAGGAGTTGAGAGGGTAAGGAAGACTGTTGATAAATAGGTGGATTCAAAGAAAAAGGGAGATTGTTAAGAAATATTAAATAATACAAACATTAAAAATTCAAACAAAGCTCCTCAGGGAATGATCCATTTAGAGTGTTCCTGTGTTATATTTTTCAACTGCAATATTGCCTTTTCATTAGCCGGGCATTTAGTGTTCATTACAGATCCATTACATCCCTTTAAGACTGCCCTTTTCACTGCCTGCTCACTAATGGACTAGGCTCCACCAAAAGCTAAGTACTGGCTTTCCATTCGTTTGCTTTTGATCTGCACTAAGACACACACACACACACACACACACACACACACACACACACACACACA
>CALSBV010012191.1:2156301-2171733 GCA_943590825.1 Bovichtus diacanthus | reverse complement strand
CACACACACACACACACACACACACACACACACACACACACACACACTTTCCTTCGACCACACACTATCACAGATAGTCAGGCACATACGCACATGCTTGTCGAATAAAAATAATAATGGAGCGCTGGTTCAGGGTTGCAAAAATATAAAAACACACATGGAGTTCTGTCATCTGTTTCATTTCCTCTGTAGACTGGTTAAAGCAATGTGACAGTAAAGAACCACACAAATGTGCTTTTAGGCTTATCGGAAATTAGAGGAAGGACAAAGGCTGGGGCTTGTGTGTGTGTGTATGTGTGTGTGTGTGTGTGTGTCATTTGTCTGGAGTGTTTGTGTCCAGGACCAAACCTGTTCAATGTTAAAGGATTTAGCAGTTTCTCTGACAGTTAGCCTTCATAAAACTAGCCAAAGATAGTAAACAACAAAAATATTTTTCTTTTTTTCTTTTATTGGCCCTTCAGAACGTTTGTGCAGTTTGTCCAGTTAAGAGCTTTATTTATATAATTCAACCTCATTGGCCTTTGTCCTTAATACATGTTAATACATGAAAATGACATAGTGTAAAGGGCTTATTCTTATTTAATTCTTTACCTAAACATTCCGGAGATAAATTGATGTTTATATGTTGGATGTAAAAAAATGAATGCAAAGGAAAACTATAAAGGTTATCAACAATACTTATGCATTGAGTATATGTATTGTTAGTAATCTTTAATCTTCTTAAAACAAATTTCCTTATTCATGTTCCTGATTTATCTAATTAGTGGATTTGTCTATTTAATGTCAGAACATTGTGAACAATGTCAATCACAGTTTCCCAAAGTTCAAGCTGACATTTTCAACCGTTCAAACCCAAAGACATTCAGTATACAATGATATCAAACATCATATCAAAATAGTTGCCAATTAATTTTCCACAAATCATTTCCGCTCAAAATATAATTAGAAGTGCTTTTATTTATCTATTTTACACTTTAAATATGGTGGCTCATAATTAGCTGCTCATCTGCATTTTCTTTTCACTTTTGTATTCTATCATGTTAAACATTTTCTAACCTGTGCTCATTACCAGAAGATGTAGTTTACAGCAAATTACATCGAACTGTTTCTTCCTGAAGAAGGATCCAGAAGGAAACAACATAATTTTTGAATGTCTGTGGACATAAATCCCAAGTGAAAATCAGTTCAAACCAATTTGCTCCAGTTATTTTTTGGTGAACATCTTTGAAAGCTGAAAAGCCTCAGATAAGAGAGATATTATATACTGTAGGACGTACAGTTTATAACATGACAAAGTGTAGGTGACAGAATAATAGATCCTGGAGAGCAGCATGAGCTTCTGACTGAACCAACTTGGTGCTTAGTTGGTGTCAGAATTGTGTTCTAAAGAGAATAATACTGTTTTTGACTGGCAGGCACTTTAGAATTTGAACCCTAGAACATTTTGCTTGCTTGTCCTCGCTTCAGTCGCTACATTAGCCTGGAATGCCGTACATTATTTCATTCATTTGCATGTTAGTTCTATTACATGTTTGTTACATACATGTTTTACAGTTAACAATTAAATTTTTTCTTTTCTTTCTTTGGTTTGGTTTGCAGGTTTTCAACAGAGGGCACATATTTGTATGTGAATGGATGGAGAAAAGTGTCAATGTTGCCGGAATATAAATACCATGTTGATGGTCTGAGCCTTCAAGAGGAACAACACGAAAAATATTAATATCAATGGATTTTGTCAATCCTATGAACATCCTTTGTCTTACTTGATAATAATGATGATAATAATGCTCTAAATTTTGGAGCTACAGTTCCCATAATACTTTGCGAGATGTAAACAAGAATAGTATGTTGCCACGGAGACAGAGAGTTACGCTGTGGGCTACAGAACCTGTTTGTTTTTGGCCTATGTTTGTTTACATTTTGGCAGATTGATCATTACATATATATATATATATATATATATATATACATATAACATGCATAAAGTATGCTGAATTAATTATAAACACATCTGTTTTGCTAACTGTCACTGACTTACTTTGATACTGAAGACAACTGAATAAAAAAAGGTGATTCTCATATATGTTTGTGATGGATGCGGCATGTGTATGTCATAAATGTTGTATGTTCAGATCTGAGTTATGACTGTTAGATTTTTGACACAAACTGCGTCACTCAGGGGGCAATGGCTTAATGATTGATATTTTTGAATTGAGGATGACATCTTATGTATGCTGATACTTTATGAGACCTTAAAATGTTCATGACAAAATGATTCATTGACCATTCTGACAAGCTGAAATCATATTTTTATTAAAAGTATAAATATTGGCCTTGGGTATTGGTGAAAGACCTCCTCTGTGGCATTTGTTACCTGTGTTTCAGGTATGATGGGGCCATCCTCAGTTGAACATCTGTAAAACGTAGAGAGAGGAGAAGCAACAATGACAGGACTGGGTCTGATGAAACCACTCAGGTCACAGCTGGGAATGTCATTCTCCTCCTGAAACAGTCGGACAAAACGTGTTAACGCTAGTTAGTCTTCTCATTAACTAAGACATCAATTCATTCACTGTGAAACAAAGAGTTCATTACTCACTGACTTAGTCAGCCAGTGAGTCAGTGTCAGTCAGATAGTGTGTAAGTCATGAAAATAATTCGACCACAGCCAGGACTGTCATCATCAAATAATTCTGTGAGTAACAAATTCAACAACTGCGCGATTAGTGAGCGGAGAAGAACAAAAAAGTCAAAGACAGAAGCTTCAAAATGCTGTTTAAAGTAACTGCAAGATATAAAAGTGTAGTTTGTGTCAGGCAGTCATTAGTTCATGAACCCATGATGACAGGCTAATATTTAGATTGACAGGAGTGACACCACTCACCTTCTTCATGACCAGCGTGTCCATCACATAGAAGACGTTCCACGGCACCCACACAGTTCTATACTGAGTGAGGAATGGAGCACGCTCAAAACTCAATGTTAGGGATGCCCCACCATTGGCCAGGACATCAAACCTGAAGCACATCAATAACAAACAAAGGAACAAAATACAGTATGTACCATAAGTGATGGAAACCACTGTCAGCTGAAGAATAGTACCATTCCCTTTGAGAGAGAACTGCTTGTGCAAATCATTAAATATCTTCATACAACTCACCAAGAAGCAACCTTATTGTTAACCTTGTTATACTGTATGTTTTTGGCCCTTACCATTAACCTTGTTTATATTTTTTGGCCCTTATCGTTGACCTTGTTTATTTTTTTTGGCCCTTATTGTTGACCCTGTTTATATTTTTTGGCCCTTATCGTTGACCTTGTTTATATTTTTGGCATTATGTATTTTGGGGATTTTGGATATCTGTTTATAGATATTTTTATACTTGTACCTTTATTGATATATTGTGTTTGTACTGTACTATATTTGCACTCTTTCCTACTTTGTACTGCAATTTCTGCACAACAATTTCCCTTGGGATCAAGAAAGGTCTATGTAATCTTATCTGTATGTTATTGAGTGTGTGTGTGAGTATGTCTTTGCACGTCTTTTGTTCTCTGTGTGTATCTGTGTGTATGTGTGTACTGGAGTGTGTGTTCTGAAGTGATTGATGCATCCTATTGAATCCAATGCATTTCCAAAGCAAGATTCTCCACTCCTGCACACATTCATACAATTCAGCTGATGTGCTTGAGATTGAAGATAGACTCTGTAGTGGTTTCTAAAAGAGAAAGTATTCAAATACTTTCAATACTATTTGTTCTGCTCAACTGGCTTTTCATCAAGTGCTTTATGCAATTTGTTAAGTGCTATGTTCATAGATATATACTTCTGAAGTCACCTCCTGCACTTTCAAGTGGATATAAAAACTACTCCATTTCTAGACTTCAATCTCTAGAAAATGAAGTATTGATGTTTTCTGGAGCTTTGGGTTATGATTAATTAATTTGCTTTTCATTTGGTTTGCCGACACAACGAATGAAATATGTCATGGAATCAGGTTGATTGGGAAGGTTTGAATGTGAATGGCTAGAGAAGTGCAGCAGTGTTGCAGGGACAGAAGAATTGTGTCTTATAAGTCTTATCTTCACAATGGACACTGGGAAGAAACAAACTGTCTCCAATGTTCATTTTGTCACGACACTTAAAGAGGTTCAGAATCCCTTATTCAGACAGTGGCTTTACTTCACCTGTGGAAGCAACCGCACTGAAATCAGACAGAAACTGACCTGATGAAAACCGTGTGTTATGAAATATAGTGGCACACAGCTGGCTTTAGGTTTGTCTCATATGTCATATTGCAGTTAATGCCTGCTACAGATTTGCAATCAGAACAATGTGATGTATGGTATAGTTTGTCTACACATTATCTCGCTTACAGTTAAATATAAATATGTAATATGTAATATAAAATAAAGGAAGGGTCAGGTGAAGCAATTTTGGAGAATAATGCAAGGTAAATATAAGACAGAAGGGTACACATAATAATAAATAAATACACACATGCCATCCTTGCGTGTTACAGTGTATCCATGTTCAGCATAGTGGACAAACGTCACGTTAACTCCAATCAGAGGCGTCCCATCAGCTGTCAACACCTGACCTCGAATTATCGACACCAAGCTGGAAAGAGGGGGGGAGAGAGGTTTTCTTTAGTAAAGCTGCACTATGCATAATTTACAATAGAAGTTACCTTATATTTTACTGTAATTAATTGCGAAAATTGAGCCATCGTGGACAGAAAATACCAATGGTGTTATTGATCATTGAGGTGAACTCAGCGCTGGAGAAGTGTCTCGGGCCAGACATACAACATTACACTGACACACAGAGGGACACCACTGCCTTCATCATCATCATCACTGTTGCTCTGTGTGAGGGCAATCGCAGAGATCAGAGATGCATCTCTTGAAACAACAACTGTGGTGCTAAATGCTGAGCTGTGGGAACGGGCAGCACTGTAATTGGACACTGATGTTCCTGCAGCATGCCTGCACATTCTCATCACACTCAACTGCATAGTTTTATACCACAGCACTGCTTTCAGGAGCCACACTCAAGCGAACGAGAGTGAACATGACATTGTCCATGATGTTGTTGTCCACGACCGCTTTCCTATTTTGATGCTAACTTCTGAGCCCTTGGAACCTTTTTTTGAGCTAGATTCCATTGGTCAAGCTGCATGTTTCTGCATTGGGGTTCTGTAAATTAGTTTTCATTCACGCTCAATTGCTTGGGTTTTATTTCCATGTAATGGACGTGCAAGTTGCTTTGATAATGGCAACTCAAAAGATCTGTACAACAAATGTGTCGCTTCATTGACTTTTCTCCTTTCATTAAGTGCCTCCATTAGATAATCTAACGCCTCAAGCTTCAGTCCTGAATGTTGGAGCAGAAAAGCTTCAAATCTGACCAGTTCAGTCAAATGTTCCAGTGTACCCATGAGGAAGAAAAAGTGTTTGGATCATCATCGAACTCTGAAACACCAAATAAACAAAAGAAAATAGAGACTAATGAAATGAAGTCAGGCAGAATGGATTGCAGGTTTTACAGCCTTTAGAGTAAAATATTCCCAAAACACAATTGAATTATTTCTGTGCATAGAGATCTAATTTAACAATAATGATTAAAACATAATAAAAAAATTAAATATGCTGATTAGCTCTGGTCAGGAAGTAACTCTCCTCTCCTTAGATATAATCTTCCCTCACTGGATCACATATAACTTTTAAAACTGACCAGAATCAGTCCAACCATACAAGCAACACCAATACTGGCTGCAGAATGCTGATTCACTGAGTCACTATCATTATGACCTTTCATTTTGTGTTTATCCCAAACACTGTCTGTTGAATGCGAGTCCATTATTCTTCAGGCTGATCTATCCAGATCAGTGGAACTGACTTCATACAATCAGGGTGAGCAGCGCAACTTTGTGACTTGTTTTGCATTGAAACTGCGCTTGTGTTTTCATATCTAAATCACAAAGAAGTTAGACAGCGGGAACAGTCACACCATCAGACGGGCTATAGGTCTTTCCCTTTCAGCTGAAGTCCATGGTATTCGTCTATGTAACAGAGTAAGCTTTGACCTGTACATACATGTTTATTACATGTATACAATGTGTAGTATGCACTGCATGTGAATGTGTCGTGTGTGTCCTGTTTGTGCGCAGACACTGTTGGTCATATAGAGACAGGTTTTGGCAACTTGTAACTGCTCATATTATGCTAAATAAACGTAGGGTGAGCTATTATTCATGATTCCACTATGATGAAAAGTATATCTTCTTTTTGTAGTATTATTTGTGATGGTTATAAATTACATTACACCATCTTAATCGTTCAGCCACTGAAGTTGTACTAATACCAAATATTTAACCCAGTTATCAAAACCAAACTATTTGTATGTGAAAGCAAAGCGAGTCTTGTGCGCAGGAAGGAGCTATGCAAAATCTACTAGAGGCTGACAACTAACTAGTGCTTTACTCTTCATCAAACATGGTTTGAAATGCATGATTCATGTATACTGAGAATTCAGCAAAAAAAAAAGCACACACAAAGACATGATTACCTTTTATTGAAGGGACTGTCTCCAGTGGTGACATGAGTGGATTCAGCACCAACTAAGAAGTGAATGCGCTGGTAGAAAGACCTGGCAGCCTGAGGAAAATAAAACTAAATAAATAGATGGACAGATGCTGCTTCCTGTAACTCCTCTTTTCGATCTTTTGCAACACTGAAAAGTGATGTGGATTTGTACCAGGAAATGACAGAACATTCTTATTCTGACTTTATTTCTGATTGGAGCTCCTTACTTGCTGAGGAGCCAATGAGGACAGAGACTGGCTGAGGACCTCCCCTGGGTCAGGTGACCCTTTGCAGTATAACTGGTTCTGACAGGAGGGCTGCAGGCAGCAGTCTGGATCCATACAGTCAGCCAAGCCATCTGAAACACACATACAGTTATTTCATTCACAAACCTGAAGGAAGGATTGGGACCTGAAATAAAAAGGCCGAAGTACAGAAGGATGTGAAATGGATGATAGAAAAGTTACAGGTGGATGAGGGATGAAAGGATAAGGATGGATAGATGCAGGGATGAGGAGGCAAGACAGGGATTAAGAAGCAATGAAGGGTGGTTAAGGGATTAAGAATAATTAACAATGCAAGCATATGGCGAGGACAGAGGAATCAAGCAGTAATAAGGATGATGATGAAGGGATGAAAAAGAGATGGAGGTTGATGGATGGACACATACAGCATCTAGAATCAAGGGAGAAAGGAGTACTGTGTTGTCTAGTGGGGTAGTGGTCAGGCTTTCAAATAGATCACCAGAAGGTTGTGAGTTCAACACCAGGCTGCCACCATTGAGCTCTAGAGCAAGACACTTAACCCTGAGCTGCTCCAGAGGACTGTCCCTGTAGTTAGTCACTGTAAGTCGCTCTAGATAAGAGTGTCTGATAAATGACATGTCATGTAATGTAATGAAAAGAAATAAGATAAAAGTGTGAGAGGACAAATAAACATAAGAGGATGGATAAATGTACAGAGCAGACAGCTCCTGTGTACTCTGGATTTTCTGATGAGGGGAAAAGGAAGGAATGGATCAAAGAAGAAATAAATGAAGCAATGTAGTAGAATTAGCAATATGTGTTTATTAGGTGTTGCCAAGACAAGTTTTTTGTGCTATAAAAATAAAGGAGGAAGGAATGAGGGCTGCAATGATGGGCAAAAAGAGAGATTAAAAAAGAGATGGAAAAAGAGAGATTAGGAAGGGCGGGATAAGTGAAGGGCAGGGAGCAAGAGAGGAGCAGAGAGACAGATGGAGAGATGGAAGGATAGAAGGAGGTATGTAAGGTAATAAAATATGGGCTGCCATTTCTCTCTGTTTATAAAAGCCAGTTGTACATCTGTTGAACAGGCACCAGGGACTGCCATTAGACACACGCATGCACGCACGCCGACAAAGTAAGCCCTTCCTTTCCCTCACTCTCCTGTCATGTATTATTTTCTTTCTTATCTTCTTTCCTCTCTTCCTTTCCAATCCCCACACTACTCTCATCAATGAGGTTTGGGGTTTGACACTCAGAGCTTTCTCCTTCTCTACAGCTTCTCTTTTATAGACGTTACCAGTGCCTCTTGAACACTACAGCTCATTTACTACACATGAAAGATCCAATCCCTATTGGCTTTCAGCAGCCTTTCCACTCCACTGCCACATCAAGGTTGATACTACATGTTCTGCATTCCTTTGGCAGTTAAGGAGCTGCAGTTTGTACGTACAGTAAGTTAACACACACTGCAGGTACGCCCCACATTATTGTCTCAGCAAGTGGCAGCAGATAAACCAGTTCATCATTTAGATGTATGCTTTTCACTCCTTTTAGATTGTCAACAGTAGAGCCCCACTGAGACTGGATTGTTAGAGGCTAAACAAAAAAAAGACATTTGAGAGTTAAAAAAACTCTGTCCATCATTCAAACAAATATACTGGGTCATCTATTTAACCATGTGTATGCACACAAATATACCTCCTTCATTGTCCTTGCCATCGGTGCAGAGTGTTTCCATGGCTACGTGACACCCGGCCCCTCTCCATCCTGATTGGCAGATGCAGTGCCAGCCGCTGGCCTCGAGGGTGCATCGTCCGTTGTTGTTGCAGAGACCCGGACAACCCTCTGGGCACGGGGGACAAACACGCAGTTAGAAAAGTTAGAGCAGTGGGAGAGAGCGGGATGAGGTCACGCCAGGCCATCATGGTGTGAACTAGGCTTCAACCAATATACATTTTTGAAGGTAGCTGATGATAGCTTTGTACTGGAGCTCTGAAAGATGAGAGTAATCAATATGTTTCATGTCGGACCATTTTAACGGCAGAAATGCAACATTCAGAGTTTCTCTCTCAGCTTGGAGAAGCCTCTGAAACAGCACTGAGACTATCATAGGACAATAAAGGAATGGCCCTGGATGGGCTGGCAGCTCTTTAATTGCATTTCATACACTGCTGATTGAAATCTTCCTACATTACACTGAACATATTTCTCAGTTCACGCATCTGACAAAATAAAAACAATGGTGTAGTTTAGAAATGATCCAACAGTGCTCACAGCCTAATACACGAAGAAAATACACTTTTTTTAGGCTGAGCAGACAAACACTCCCACAGACGCGTCAGTGTGCCCTTTGCTGGCTGTCTAACAGTTAACATCTGTGGAGTTGGTACAGTGGCCGTTTGTGGTGAATGAACGCAAGCTGCTCAGCAGTGAATTTGCGCAAACGATTCAGGGCGAAAATTCGCTTCGCTTTCTGTCTGAGACATCTGGACGCAAATGGTTAACATCTTTATTTTTATTATGTCTAACTTAACTAACTCTTTCAGAGCATTGTAACAGCTTCATTTCATTATCAACATTATTACCATCATGTCAACTGTCTAGGTCGTTTGTGAATCTGTAGCACTGGGAATGTAGACTGGCATTCTTCATGAATCACGGAAGTCTGAGCCAACTCACACACACACAACTCATTTTTCAATGGTGTGTGATTGTGTGTTAAGATTAGAGTGATTTGTGAAATAAATAGGCTGATCTCAGCTGTTAATGACAAATCTGAATACCTTTCAGATATCACCTCAGTATACATTATTATACGAGTTTTACTGCCCCAGTATAAAGGTCTGAATGCTGTTTCAGTAGCTTTTTACATCTCACAAGACTTTTTAAGGAATTACAAAATGCTTGTTTTTGGCGTAAGAGTTTTTTTTTTATTCAAAAATATTGCACAAAATGCTAGCTTCAGTCCTAAAATACCTTCAATAAGACACCAAAGACCTATATTGGTTCAATCCTGATGTGCATACAGCTATTTGGCCCTGTGTGATAAACCTACTCTAACAAATGGACTGACAAAGAGACAGATCGATAGACAAATAAGACAGATCAATACATTGACTCACATGTGAGAGACAGACTAACAGACAGACAGACAGTCAGCCTTCGGTGAAATGCACTGACGTTGTAGTTTCACATGAACCACTAAGATTGACTACAGCCAAAATGGAAACTGTGAGCTGCATGGCTCAATTGGAAATTAAATCAAAATAATATTTTTTCACATCTGTAAACAAAGAAAGATGTTATTGTTGCATAATATGGTGATGAAAAACAGGGTATACAAACAAACAAAACAAACAAATCAAAGTTGAAAGCAGAACCTTCTGAGAGTGTTAAAAATGTATCTGTCCAAGGGAAGTCGAACCAAATGTGAGGGAAATTTAACACCCAGCAAGCTTCTCTTTTTTGCTTTGGAAATTATATGGATTCCTTTGGTCTTGTTCATTTAGTCCGTGAAAAAAAAAAAATCACACGTTAAATCCATGTGAAAACACAACAGGTAGACAGATACACAGCGCACAAAGTATAGGGAGGACAGGGTGGTTTGGACTGCATGCCTCCGAAGGCTATACTTTATGCCTCTGTTTGACATTCCTCGATCACAGAAAAGACAGTGAGGCTGGCAATCAGATTGAAAAACAGCGAGTATCAGAACCAAGCAAAGCCCAGCTGGAGAGACAGAACAGAAGATGGAGGTAAAGATGTAGGGTGAGGAGAGGAAACGGAGAGAAAAATAGAGCGAGACAGGAAAGTGAAGATACGTAGACAGAGGGAAGACAGAGGGACAGCAGCTGGCTGAATTCACACAGGCATATATATCAGGCTCGTGGATGCAAGACAAAACAGGAGTCACACACCTTGGGTTTGCGTCTGCTTGTGTGTGTGCGTGCAAGCATTTTTCAGTTTTTGAGAGTATGTGCTTGCGTGCATCTTGATCTGTACAGTCTCTGTTTTGTGTGTGTAAATCAGAGACAGGGACAGTAATGACGTGACAGAAAAACAAACAAGACTAATAAAAAAACTGCAGAAATAACAAGAGAAGTGTAACAATAAGACAATACGAAAAACATACACCGAGCGTTTAGAAAGACTGAAACACAGGAAAAATAAAATGAAATGGAATAAATCAGAATCAAAGGAAGTTTAAGTTGACAGAGCAGAGTGTGAGGTGGTTGTATTTTGGGACAGTAAGGCCTTTATTAAGTCTTTGGCATGAATTACCTTTATATCCTGAGAATAGGAGAGGGCACGAGGGAGAGAGGGAGGAAAATTAGGGAAAAAAGTAAATTGAAACAAAAGCAGCACTGCCAAATATACTCTCTGTGATGGACAGATGGAAATGGCAGCCAAAGGAAGAGGAGGAGAGGAAGAGAGAGCTGGGATCACGGGAGTGCAATAACACAGAGAGAGACACAACAGTAGAACCGTAACAGAGTAAAAGTGATCACTTCATTCAAATCTGTCTTCATTCACATTTAATTCACACGAGAGGGAAGAACGACAAAAGGCAGCTGATAAAAAAAAAACAATTAATAAAAAAATTAAATAAAATTCTTAATTAATCACAGAATGATTCTCAAACAAAAACATTTCCTCCGATCAGAGGTTGTGATCTAGCACCTTTCAGTACATATAAAAGCATCTGGGTGGAATAGAGAAAAGTTTCGGTCAAATACAAGTTGGAGAAGTAGGAAATTGTTACACTGTTAAATGTATTGCAAATGATCATTTTGAAGAAGTGGTTAGTAAAGGAAGCATCCAGCAGCAACCACCACGGCTCATGTACCCTGAACTGCAGTTACTCTAATGACCACTAGATGCTGAATGAGGGTGTGGAGTTTAAAAGACAGAGGACCGCATTAAAGAGCAGAAGGTTGAATTGTTGAATTGCGTTATGGAAAGCGCATTTCTGGAGCTTGACCCAAGTTAGAAGTCATCTTAAAAGTCAGGATTTGGGAAGCTACCATTGACGTCACTGAACATTTGGGGGTTTTAGCAACATGCAGGGTGTTAACATTATATAGCCAGGTTCCAGCATTTGTGAAAACCCTAACCCTAACCCTGAGCAACATATATTAAAAATCAACTATGTTTGGCCAATTATTGAATAAAAAACACACACTCATGTGGACTCAGTGTTTCTGGCTATGGCCCTCGTCCCCCTTAAGGGGATGCAATACTAGGTCACTGGAGTACTTGCATTGGTCAGTTCATCACACTCAGGTTGCTGCTTGGTAGTCAACCTCAGCTTCAGCCCCACTTTGCTAAATTTGTTTATCCTAGCCTGAACAGCTGAAAGTCAATTATGAAGTAGTTTTTTTAGCAATTAGAGCTAACCTTGACCAACTAATATGACTGCAACTGTATTTAGTGCATGAGATAAAGGAAGGCCACTTTAAATGTATGTAAGGTGTATGTTTTTCTTTTCATTTCCCAATACTGCATTGCCTTGTACAATTGAGCTCCTTATCTAGAATACACAAAAGGCTTAAAATAATCTACGCTGATTCTGTAGTACTGTCACAGTGCATGACCATTTGCTTGCAATTGTGTAAATACTTGCAATCCCACAAATGTCCTGTCTAAAATAACATATGACTGACATCTTTAGCACAAAAGCCTGACTGTGTGAGTCAGATTAAGGCTCTTAAATCCATGCACACACATGTAGGAGTACGCCTGTGTATAAAGACAGGGACAGGAGAAGAAACAGCTTACAGGAAAACTAAGCCTAAAGCAGAGCCAGGATTTCATGGTCTACATCAGAAATATTATATTTGTCTGTGCTTGTTCTGAGTTTGTCTTCTAAAATTAAGATTAAGTCTTGACCACCCCAAGAATGTCAAATATTACAATGTCAAACATACGGCATCTGCAAGGGAATAAGTGGGACAATAACAGTTCAATATGTTTTTGGAAGATATTTCTTCCCAGTTCTGTTTCATGCTTAATTTTCCCTTTTTTTGTGATCCAGCTTCAACATACTAGAAACTAGATCACTGCCCTGTTTATAGATGTTCACTGTACAGAAACCTTAAAATATGTGTCATCCATGTCAAACTTATTCATAATAAAATGATAAAAAGCCATAAATCTAATGCTGGAGGTCAACATACCTAATTACTTTAGGTTCTCCATCCGACTTTGACTTTCTGACCTATATTAATTTTTTCTCAGAGTAAGAACAATTTACTGCTAATATGGTCAGGAGGTTTTCAAGAAATGTAGGAGGCTGAATTAGACATTTGAGTCTATGACAAAAACACAGTGTTATTTCAATTTCATTGTATCAGGATGAACCCCTTGAGATGTATCATCTCGTTTACAAGAGTCCCAGCATTCAAAAACTCAAAAAAGTGAAGCTACTGAGGAACCAGAAACATACAGACATAAATCCATTCAACTCATTCTAAACCAGCTGTAAAGTGAAAAAAAGAATAATCTTCTCCAGTTTTCAATTCTATTTTATCGGAAAACATCTAAAGCCATTGTGCATTTGGCTAAGGACATTATCAAAATCCAGAAATGTTCAAAGCCACACTAATGGTGCATGTTATCAGAGCTGGCAAAATGATAGAGGGAATGAGAGGAAAAAACACAACATACTTTTTTTTTTTTTATCTGAATAAATAAGTAAATAAAATAACCACTGAAGCAGCCACAGATTCACAGTACATAAAGAATAAACCAAAGGAAAAAAAGGATGACGATACAAAAGCGCGTGATGAGGAGAAGAAGAGAAAAGAGCACAGTACCTTTTACTCTAATGTCCGGATTGTGAGCTTTAAGAAGGAAGGGAAAAAAAGAAAGGAAGAAAAACAGATAGATAGAAAGAGAGCATTTAGTCCAGAAAAATAGGCAGGAGTACAGTAAAAACCATCAGTGAGGGCAGCTGATCACAAGTGAATGAAGAAAGCAGAGAGAGGTAGAAAGGTAGTTAGACACACAGAAATACAGACAGACAGCAAAAGAGAAGTCCTGGTCCTTCTGAGTAACCTCATTAGTACGAGTGACTTTTCAGAGGCAGTGAGTCAGGCCTACTACAGTAAATATTTTGTTAGGGTATTTTCTTGTTAAACAGTATATTGCATTTGCTTTAGGACAAAGAAAATCATAGCCAATTATGTAAAATGGGAGATTTCCATGCTGAAATAAAAACAGCCAATTAATGAATATGGAAACAACTCTAAAGTGATGTCACAGTTTCCAGCAGACTATAACATGATGGACATGTGAGGGTTAGAGACCGGAGGACAGAAGAAGAAGAGAGTGAGCCTGTAAATCCTCTGCCCAGACAGACAATCCGTCCAAACAAGCAATCTGTCGGCTAAGCGCTGAAAATGGATTTCCCCTCATCTCACTGTAGTTATGCTCTCAGTGTGTGTGTGTGTGTGTGTGTGTGTGTGTGTGTGGGTGTGTCTAAGTGACAATAACCGAAGCCAATTTGCAACTCTTTCCCAGCAATATTTTAGCTGCCTGTCTGTTTGACAACAAGTGAAGGGTTTGCTTGTGAGCTGAAGCTGCCAGAAAGGCCCAACTAATCTTCTCTTTCACTCTTTGAATATTACAACACAACCGGACGGGGTTTTCTACCCGCCATAGATACTCACTTAAAAATACTGTACAATCCTACTGTCAGTACAGTAGCTACCATGCACACATATATTTACATATATATACTGTATATAAAATCATTCTTAACCAGCCTTACATTCTTTCTGTAAAAAACTACTTCTTATGCAGTCCCTTCTGTCAGTAATTGAGTCCTTAAAGCTGATACAATCAACATTTGTATCACATGTGCATGTTAAAAGTGTCACTCATAGTGCAAATGATCACCTGTTTCTTCTGTTTGGGACTAACGTTCAACATTCGGACATAAACATTCCAACTGTCTTTTCTAGAATCAAGTTATATTAACGTATTCTAGTGCAGCAACCTATACAGGCACTCATTACTAGAAATTGTTGCTTTCTATTAACAAAGGTTGAACTATTCTTACTGCACAAGCAGTTTTTTTTGTTTGAAGAAAATAAGCTTTTAAAGCGTGATTATAAACAGGCCTTGAATCTCATTTTCACAAGTGGAACTATTGTAGCTCACCATATATCTGTATAGTATAGAGTATATATGTCATATATCTGCCATGGATTCATCAAGACCTATCATTGAGGAAGAGCTTGTCTACCCACCAAGCAACTGTCTGGCTTTTTCTAGGTTTCCTTAAGGCTGCGTAGTGGTGTGCTACTGTTTTATTGTGTCCTACTGAAGGAAGTGGGTGTATGACTATATTGTCTTTACAGTGCAACCCAAGGTGAAAAAGGTTGGAAAAGGCTTTCCTCTCAGTGTCTTTGCAAGAGCACATACATCCTCATTTCACTGATTTTGGGAAACCAGTGACAAGTAAAACGTCAGCATTAGGAAATATAAATTCCTTGTTTGTGTATACTGAGTGACATCTTAGTCCCATTTTCACTTTCCCTGTAGTGTAAGTGTGTGTGTGTGTGTGTGTGTGTGTGTGTGTGTGTGTGTGTGTGTG
>CALSBV010012191.1:2127286-2139859 GCA_943590825.1 Bovichtus diacanthus | reverse complement strand
ACACACAGTATAAACAATTATAGAGCCATACACAACCATTATAGGCACGTTCCCTCTTTCTCTGTCACACACATGCACCAGTACCCAGGGAAAGATACAGCGAAGTGTGTTAGCACCAAATTAAGCCTCCAGCAGTTAATCTGACACAACACAATATACCACTCAATATACACCTCTACCACCCACGTGTTTACTCTCTTTCTCTATCTCTGTATGTGTGCGTGTATGTGTGCGTGCGCTTATATATCATCTCCCTCCTCCTCCTTGCATCTCCATTGAGATGTAACCTGGTTATTTCTAAACACAGACAAATTGGTGTAAAGCAAACAGAAGAGAAACATCCACACCCATGAAGCCCATTTCTATTCACCGTCACACCTCCCCTACACTTCCATTCACTCCTATGTTCTGCATGGTGTCTGCTGAATTACGCTGACTGTCTGAAGAAGAACTGCAGAGCTGATGTGGCATTTTATAAAGTGAAGCAGCAGATTTGGTTTCCTGCTTTGACTTGTCAATCCAACAAAATGACACACTGCAACTTTCTAATGTGGGCTGTTGTCTGAGTTTACACTGACATATCCACATTACACAGCATATCTGTTGGATTCGGGCAACAATTGAATACAAGAAAGTACTGTTTATTCACCAAAACTGTCTGTGAAGTTGATCTACAGATTACTATTAGACAGAAGATTATAAATCTAATGTAGTTGAGGATTTACTTTACTGCAGGTGGCGCTAAAGGAAAGACTATTGAGCAATTACACATTAAAAAGGGTTCAAAATGTGATTAAATGGAAGCACATTAATCATTTACTGACCACTAAATGTTATGGCAATCTCCTCTGTACATTTTGATATTTTTGGTAACACATTTCAGGATAGATTATATCCTTGGATGCTAATGGCATTGTTTAGAAACGCATTATTTCTGATAGCCCAAAGTAAGTGCAGGTATGCTACTACAGTTTACGGTTTAAGGTATCCCATTGCCATGCCGGACAAAGTGATGCTAGGACCGAAGATCAAAAGCAGTAACCTGTTTGTGTTGGTTGAAAATGGAAGAACACCTGAGGAGTCTGGACTGGATCCTCACACAGCATATTAGAGAGAGTCGTGTCAAGGACCAATTACTGATTCATCTTGGGAACATTTAGTGAGAGAACCGTGCCCAGCACACTCACACACACTGATTCCACACACACACAAATACACTTCTCTGCCTCATTAAATTAGAGCCGTGCTGTGCGAGCACGTTATCCACAACCCCTCCTGGTGAGGACAGGAGCAAAGGGTCATGGGAGAGTGCTGGCTAATCGACAGGAGCCTCTGTCTATGTGTGTGTGTGTGTGTGTGTGTGTGTGTGTGTGTGTGTCGAAGGATTAATGGCCATGGTAACAGTCATACAAGACTGGTTCTCTTTACTGGAACCTTTTTAGGAAATGTGGGTGTTGTGGATCTAAGGAAGGTTAGCGTGAAACCATATAGATTCTTCTGATTTGAAGGTTAGGGTCATTTGGCATCAACTATACATCCATACTAAAGCTAAAGGTGGACAGCAAGTGTACACTGATTCAAATCACCTGTTGCCAGGTTGCTATCAACTGCCCAATATTTGCTCATCTTTATAAATATTAATTGGTTTGTGGAAACCATCCTTTGGAAGCTTTTTGAAAGAATTCCCTGCAGCAGGAGAACTGCTCGGACGGACAATCCTACTGTGTTCAAAGAAAGAGTGGAATCAACAACCTGTCAGCCTCTGCTGCGTCTGTTCAGAAGAGCAAACTGATCTCAGTTCAGCCGGATAATCTGACACACACTGAGAGGGGCTGCAGCGGCCGGATTCACAGCCTCGAGGGAAGGACATGTGTTAAGAACATAACAGAGGACATTGTTTCACTTCCTTTTATGTTTCAGCAATAGTGCTATTTTCACAGGTATAGCTGTCCCCTGAAGAATGTGTAGCAACTATAAATGCTGACAGAAGAAGAAAAGCGGCCATCACATTATGTAAAGGGGGCTCATACATCGTCCACCCACCCAGGTGTTTTCACTTATGTTGCCGGATTAGACTACATCTCCAGGCTGTGCGGGGTGGAAATGAACAGGCGTAACTATTAACATTAAGTTAATAGTTAATATGGTGTCTAAATCCAATGAAGAAGCATGCCTAATAGCAGGGAACAACTAAATGGATTGCAGCCATAGTTACAGCAGTCCTTGTCCTGCAATGACAAGTCTCCTGTGTATGCTGTTGCACAACATAATAACATATTTTGATTTGTTACAAGTGGAAGGAAAAGTTATTCCTGAGAAATTGCATTCATATGGGATGATTCTGTACCTGTAAAGTTCACGACAATGACACAGGCCAGAAAAGTTCAGTTTACTCGTCAAAATTCAGGAAGGAGCAAAACCCAGAGATCAGTAACAGAGACTAACAAGTCCATGAAGGGGCAGGCAGAAGAATCGGAGTCCAAAGTAGGGAGGCATTGTCAAAAAATGGGCGGATCAGATAAACAGACTTATACAGTATAACTAGCTGAACAGAATGAGTTCAAATGTCATTTGAACCAGATGAAAACAAACTAAAAGTGGGTGGAATTTGTGAGTCGTGATTTATGTCCACTAAAAGCCAGTGCAGGAAGTATTCTGCCCTTTATGTGGTGAAGCTGAAACTAAGTTGGTACAGGTCGAAATGCTGGATGGCTGTGTGGCATGTCTGACTTTCATGCATCCAGTCACTGAACTGTGATTAATGTTTGCCATTTTATTAACTGTAACATCGCTCTTTTCCCTAAACTTTACCGAGTGATTTATTTAGGTGCCTAACCTTAACCATACCAAAAGTGTTCTTTTGCTTCACACAAACCGTATCTTTACGAGGGCTAAACTATTTCCAAATTCAAACCAACATCACTATGTAAAAGGAAGAAATTTACAAATTGCAAAAGCTGCAATAAAAAAGTAGAATCATTTTTAATGCTACACGATCTAACCAGAGGGTCAGAAACACAACGTGCACACACGCTGCCCTACACTCCATGTGACAGATGCGAATAAAAGTAGATGAATAAAATAACTTGTAAAAAGCTGCTTTAAGAAATAGCTCAGTGCGTAGCGAGTGTGTGGTCGAGCGAGAGAGAGAGAGAGTGACGGTGGATTCGCTCAGAGAAGACGGATGTTGATGATCTGAGAGGAAATCAGTAACTAAGTTCTCAGATGATGTCCAGTGTGGGTTTCAGATTGTCTACGGTTAAATGCTGCAGCTCCTCAAGACTCAAGTCAAATTCCTGTGCTTCCCAACAGCCTGGTAAGTGCAGGAGGTGCAGGCGAGGCTCATGGAGGGCCTGCACCTCCTGGTCCCAGCAACACTCAACAACATGTTTACAACCCGGCTTTAGGTTATCTTAATATTTTTTGAGTGATGAAGCCATGTGCACTTTTTGCGTGTGATTTGTTACAATACAGTTACTGACTGGAGATCAGTAAGATTCATAATATTTTTTTCATATTTAAATGAATGTTCACTTTGGGCCTCTGATGTGTTAGGGGAGAGGCGGTTGTTAAGATTTTAATAAACGTTAAATCAACATGTTACCATAGGGCTTTAAGTTGTCAAAATATGTTAAGAGTTGCAGAGCCATAGTCAGATTTGTTCTTTTCGATATGTATGCACTACATTCATATTTAAGGTTAATATGTATTTCTCATTTATTAATGTTCACAACAGGTTCTCCAGGGATTTGTTGTTCTTTTTTCAGATTGTATTTAAGTTAAGTCATGATGTTATATCACATGTTTACAAGGTTTGAAGTTGTTCAACCCATATCTATGCCTTTGAGCTATGTTTGGACACACATGCTGAAAAGGAGGACTCTTACGTGCCAGTGGTCCTTTGTTATTTTACAAACTACTGACCTGGCAGATTCATTAGAGATTAAAGATTAAAGTCATCCTCTCTTAATTATTACAAATCAATTTGCTTCCATGGCAACATAGCTTAGGCACTGTAACTGGTTTTAGAGAAGTGTGGGTGAAGAGAAATCATCTTTTTGTGAAAAGTACTGGACCAAAAAATACCTGAATGAATGTATTAATTTTACTGAATCATTAAAAATCAGCACAACCCAGGGAGTCACAAAGAGACATGCATCGTAATGGGTTTAGTAAATGGGAGTATAACAGGTTTCAGCCGCTGAGTATTTGTTCGATGCAGGGCCTTGTTTTATGGGGCACACCTCGGCTCAATTAGTCACAGGGGAAGCTTTTATGCCTCTATGTGTGTGTCTTTGTTAACACAGTTTTGCCTGTAAGCATATGAAATCAGTGACGAGGAAAAACAGCAACTCTCAATCATCCCTTTATATTTGCATATGTGTTACTACAGGTGCATGTGCGCATCAGTTAGTCCATTTCCACGTGTTTTGCATGTGAACTGTTTATTAAGAATGGGTTTAGAACGTGATCTGACAGACTTTGTGAAGGAGCAGGGGTGGGTGCCAGCAGGGGAAGAAGTCTGAGCAGCAGGGCCAGAGCTAAAATAAAAACCACACTACAACACTTTGCATCTCAAAACTCAATAGAATGCATGCACAGTAATGGAGAGGTAGAAAGTCTTGGTCTGCATTCTTTATACAACAATATACATATACAAGATATATTATCTTCTTGTTTTTCTTTTCCATATAGGCCGACTAGAAAAGCTCCAAATGATCCTCTCCCAACTCTGGATACTAAAAATTAAAACACAAAACATGCGTGCCTGCCCATTCCTATGTGTGTGTGTGTGTGTGTGTGTGTGTGTGTGTGTGTGTGTGCGTGTGTGTGTGAGTGTGTGTGTGTGTGTGCGTGTGTGTGTGTTTGTAATCATCCATGTGAGAAGGATAGCTTCATGTGAGTGTGTGTTCCTGGAGTATATGTGTATGTGAATCATATAATCCTAGGAAACTCTTATCAGATGCTTCAAATGAAAACACTAAACAAACATCTTTCTTACACTGCAGCATGAGGGAGCCCATGATACACACACACACACACACACACACACACACACACAGACAGACTAGCCTGTGGCAACAGATCTCCAAGTCCAAAGACCATCTTCAATCATAATTGCTGCTGTTCATTGTGGGAATGGATGACCTTTAGAAAAAATACCATGCACACCAAATACCCTCCGACTCTTTAATCTGTCATTCCTTCCTCTCTCTTTCTCTCAAGGCTTTTTTAAAAAGAATATCTCTCGCACCCAATCTAACGAGGAGCGAACTGCCCTGACCGTTCTAAAGCCATGTAGGGGAGAAGAAAGAGCACTGAAGTTGTTTTTTACAACTAAAGGTGTAAATGTGAGGTCTCCAATGGGATTTTAAAGGCTAATACTAATTTATTTTTGTTCTGTTTGGACTGAAGCCTGCACTTACAGACATATTGGGCTTATTCTCGAGTTGTTCAAGACTATAGTCTTGAACAACTCATAGTATATTTGACTATATAGTAGTCAAATCTACTTTTATGCAAATGCCTGTTGGTATAAACTGTGAGTCCAGCGAGGTAGAAGAGATGAATGACTTCAGTCTTCAGTGGCGAGCATAAGTCATTTTTGCAACACAACAATCAGATGACACATTGATAAGAAAATTGTATTAAATCAATTTGTAAATTTGATGTGACATTTCTTATTTTATAAAGTACAGTAACACAAACTCAGTCTGTTCAGTGGCTGAAATGAAAATTTTTCAGCACTGACAGCATCTGTAATTACACGCCAGATTAACATTGTAAGATAATGTAGACTTCCATTGACTCACAGTTCATTTTGGAGTTCATAATTGTATCTATTCTGCCTCGGGCGGATTCAAATCAAAGTGAGGGGAAAGTCACCTTATTTATACAAAGTCCATTTAAAAGGAACGTTTAACATTAACTATGTGTTACAAATGTACAATTTATACACTTAAGAGACTAAAGTAACTGAAAGATGTTTTAATATTGTGTTTTTAAGGCGATTTTTTTGCACATATGACTAATACCTGAGAAAGGAAAAGAAAAATCTGTAAGAAATTCTAAATGTGCTACAGAAATATTTTTTTATCTATGTTAGAATAACACAATTCATCAGCTGCTTTGTTATGTTTATGTAAACCGAAAAAAACCTGACAAAGAACTATTTGAGTTATTACTCTGAGAAAATTCCTGCCTTCTATCAGCACCCTAGAAGAAACTGATGAACCACATTTTTTGTCCATCATCACTATTTTGCTGATTTCTTCTGATGAAGAGAATGATTGATTGTTACATTAAAAAAGTGTAGTAGAAAAATTATCATGTGACCCATTTTCTTCATTCTGATGTAGTGATGTTGCACATCTGATGGTGCAGTTTATTAAAACCTTGTCTCTAAAAGGGGTTTCCAGCTACAAATTACCGTAAAATCTTCCCAACATATTAGCCTACACATCACCTATAGCACATCCTGGAACATAGCGGCTGATGGAGGGAGAGAGGGATGAATAAGGCCTGGAGAAAGGAAAACCCTGGCCGTCTTATCTGATGGGCTCATACCGCAGAGTGAAAACCAACACAAGCAGCAACAAGAGTACAAGAATGGCTGATACACAGAGAGCTAGACAAGGAAGGAAGTTGAACAAGATTGTAAGCGAGATGAGGTGGATTAACAGTGGACAAAGATAAATAATAAATAAAAGTCTCATTTGTCATCCTGCACCTGGGCCAAACTAACCCTTCAGACTGATGTGTGCACATGTGTTTACGGCGCTGATTTATGTGTATATGTGAGTGTGTGTGTGTGTGTGTGCGTGCGTGTCTGTGTGTGTGCGTGTGTGTCTGTGTGTGTGTGTGTGAGTGTGTGTGTATGTGTGTGTGTCTGTGTGTGTGCGTGTCTGTCTGTGTGCGTGTGTGTCTGTGTGTGTGTGTGTGAGTGTGTGTGTATGTGTGTGTGTCTGTGTGTGTGCGTGTCTGTCTGTGTGCGTGTCTGTCTGTGTGCGTGTGTGTGCGTGTCTGTGTGTGTGCGTGTGAGTCTGTGTGTGTGTGTGTGTGTGTGTGTGTGTGTGTGTGTGTGGTCTTACCTATGCAATAACAGAGCAGGACAGAGAGCAGTACAGATAGTCCCACTGCACTGAGGGCTGTACACCTGAAAAAGAAAGATTAAAAAAAGGATTGTTGTTATCTTGCTGTTACCTTGTCAGCATTGGTTTAGTCTGAAATAACCATAGACTGTACAGTCCAACCTTCACAAGAGACATCCTCTCCATTTATTTTTGCAGCTTCACAATTGTTTCTAATTTCTGATGTATGATCAACTTCCACAACACACTCTATTTACAAATGTCTATGGTGTCTACAGTGCGGCTCGTTTCATTCTTTACTGAGTCATTTCACCATTAACATTGCAGAAGTTGTTTTGGGTTTCAATGTCCCCTGTGCAAAATTAAGATAATGTTTTAGTGTAGATTACAAAATGTCATTTTTTTCTACCGAGTTCTGACTATTCTCATCTGTTCCTGCAACAGTCAGTATTCATTGCAAACGCTCCATCCTGACCTCATCCCATGGAGCCCTCCAGCAACATGCCAAACTACACAATAACTGCGCTCTGCATAACTGCTATTTTAGAGTGCTAACATTTGAGTCAGAGCTGTGGTTAGTAGGAAGCCTTTCATAATGTAACATTGTACAAAAGTGCAGTTGGACAGAGTAAAACAGCTAACATTATGCACACTATTATTATTAGCTATAAATCAAGGTAAATATTTGACATTGACGTTTGAAAGAATAAATAAAAATACATTGAAGGCTAGACAAGCATTTACAACAGTCAACCAGTCTCTTGCTGCTGTGGGAATTACTTATGTCTCGACTGTCCCCCTCCCTGGATGCTTTTGTCTGCAAGCTAGCAAGTCTCACAACCAATTAGATGGCAGCTGGCGGGCTATTGGTCGCTGTTTTTATGGATCCAGTTACTGACAAGATTCAGTCGACTGTTTCATGTAACTCAAACCTTCGAAATCTACTTTGATGTCACGTGTCCATGTAGGCTCTGCGTGGGACATTTTCTAACAGGCCGGTAGTGGGAAGTGAGTCTCTCTGGTGTGTGTGAGGAGTGGCAGCAGGCAGCTGTAGCTGCAGTGTAGAGCATTGTGTTCAAGGTGGTCCTGTTTAGATGCACTGACCTCTGACACACTCTTATCTGCTGACAAGCTTCAGGGAAGCTTATTCAAATTTCAAACAGTTATATCAGGAATCTTTTCACTGTCTCAGAGGGAAGACACTTTTTGAGTGGTTGGTAATGTAGCGATTTTGTGAACAACACAGTCAAAGGAGAGTCGTTTTTCAACTTAATTCAGGCTACATAGTGGCTTATAAAGCATATACCTAGGTAACCAAAATGCCCTGGCCCAATATTGACCAAAACCTAGCTTGTTGCGTTGAAACAGTTATGCCAGACTCTCCATTTGAGATGCAAGAATCAGTGGCAGTATTGTCCCTTTGCAGGCACCTACATCGAGTCGAAACCAAATTGTCAGTTCATAACTTTGTCAAATCTGGTAGAAATTTATTTTAACTTCAACTCTCTTTGAGGCTGGAATGTGGGCTACTGTCCCAGCCGTTGTTATTTGTCACGAAAGTCTAAAGTACGGTATACCAAAACGATATTGCACAGAAGAAAAGGCCAGAGCCACTTCCACTGACAACTCCTCCCAACCACTAATGATTATGTGTTGTAAACAACAGGCAAATTAGTCCCAAAACTCACCCCGTCTCAGCTGCAAAAAACACAGATATAAAAAAGAACAACACAATTTCTTTCTTCCTGCTCCCTCCATCTTACCTCCATGAGCAGTACTTGGAGGATTTCTTGAACTTGAAGGCAGAGCGGGACAGGGTATTCCTCGGCAACGGCCTGGTGGGTGGGGAGTACACTGAGCCTGTTGCCATAGTGTAGCCAGGAGTTGCCGTGGAGAAGAGGGGGGGTGGTGCCTGTGCCTGTCTTAAAGAGGAAGTGCCTGGAGGGCGAGAGAAGAAAGAGAGATAGAGAAATGAGTCGTGGTATATTAGTAGGGGACATTGGCTTTGTTTACATACACAGAAAATAATCTACAGTACACAATTGGCACACACTGTTTTCCCCGGTGAATTTTCATTACTGCCTTATCTCCAAACTGCACTTCATGTTCACTTTTCCAGCCCTAGGATTCTTGACATAAACTCTGATTTCCCAAAACAGCACTTCTGTCAAGTGCATACTGTGTGCACAGCTATTAAGTGACAAGGACATTGTAAAGAAACTTGATTTATGTAACTGTTTGCAAGTCATGTTGGTGAGTCTCATCACAGCCAATGGAACCAATGACCAGAGCATGAAAATAAAACCCAAATTATGGTCCTTGTTTTTCTTTAGCATAATTCTTTAGCATGAGTGTAATCTCATCCCAGTCAGTCCCAAAGCAATGTGCTGTCATACAGGTGTACTGTGCGCACAGACGGGGGACAAAGCTTTGTTATGCTCATTAACTTGATTAATGCATTTTGTGTTTGAGTCTAGATCTCTTCACTCAAGCATAACCACATTCTGCCACCAGTACTGAACTCATTCATAATCCATAATTCATCCGCATTTAATTCTTGTGAAAAGTAAAACACAACTACAAGGTTAACAATATTTGTCAGGAATGTGTGAAATTGAAGAGATTAGTATTAGGCTGCTTGCGTTAACAACATTTTAGAAAGCAAGTCTCTTCACTAAAACAACAAACAACATGTGTCTCCCTATATCTCCCCATTGGAACAAGCCAACCAAGGGACAATGGACTATATATGGATACAAATATAATTAAAAACAAAGAGTTATGTTTTTATTTCCGAAAAGGCTGTCTTTGGAATTTTTCAGGGGAAAATTTTCACAAGAAAATCACTGGCACATACATGTATGACTGCAATAATTACCAAGGTCACACAGCCTAATTAATGAGAGAACCCCGGCTAACGAGCATCTGTAATTACAATCAGACGGCTCTCTAACAAGGCTGTGTGATTAACAATTAGAAGCTATTATAACAAGGGTCCTTCAATTAATACCTGCCTCTAGGCAAGATGTGAAGAGCGAGATAGAAGAAGGAGAGAGCAGTTTAAGGGGGAGAGTGATTAAACAGAGGAAGAGACAGAACTACAGAGAGAGAAAGACAATGAGCGTCACTCTGTTTTATTTGTGTTCTAGTACTTAAAGCACAAGCCCATTGTTTAGCATTTAATCAAAAGGCACACAAACAACAAAGAGGAGATGCCGTATTTCACATCATTAGTGAAGACATGAGGAGGTCATTTCATAAACTCGGTTCTTTATATGAGGTGCCATCTCAGAACAGGAATTCCTTACATTGCAATGATGATTATGTAAAATAATGGCAACATTATAGCATTAGTTTAAACAAGCATAGACATATTCAACATCCAAATAAATGAAAAACATGTAAAAAACATTTCTGAATGTACTTCTTTGACTTTGTTGGATATACTGTAGTATACTTTGTCTTTGGTAGCTAATTGAAAATACATTTTTCAGTCTGCCAATGTATCAAAGTGACATGAGCCTTTGGGAGATTAACAAGTATCTACTTGATGTGATGATCACCAGTTAAAGGTCAGAGAAAACCCATTAGAGTAAGTTTTCACTTTACGTGGAGTGCTGTGAATGAATAAAACTGTGGATCTCAGTGCTGCTCCTCAGGGCCTCTACCCTATGTGTACCTGTGGTCCCTGGTGTAAGACATGTGACTGCTGGTCACAGGTGACGACGAACAGGACTCTGGGAGTCTATTTACCTTGCCATAACATGCACCTCAGGGGATCAGGGTACACTCATGTCGTGCTTGACTACATACAACGTCAGGTTTAAATAATTCTAAGGGTGGATTTTGTTTTTTTAAAAAGAGAATGTAAATGAGTGTGTGTTTCCTTTAACTACTGTTTTGGAGACACACGTTTGTGCTGCGAGGGCACAACAAGTTTACACGACCAAAAGAAGCTCCATAACGAACCTGGTTCATAGCCCTTGTAGTTTCTCGCCTCGTATGGCATTTCTTTTACTTGAATTGGAGGTTTGCAGAAGGTTTTGTCTGCTGCAGTTTTTATTTTGTTTTCATTTCTTAGGCTTTTTGGTGGAGCAGAGGCGTGTCATGGTGGTTGGCAGTGGTGCACCACTGTGGCTACACTGACTAGACTGTCTGGCTGTTTATTAGGGACACCTGCACAGTCTAACGCTATCCAGTACTACAGCTCTTCTATGAATTTTACTTTGACAAAGCGTAAACAAGTTGGTGGTGGTGTGGTTCATGCCTCGCCCCCCTCTTGTACTGTATGTAAACAAATAGAAAGCTGAAGATGAAAAACCTTGAAATAACCTTCATGGCCAGAGAAGCTGAAAACACACACATCGCATAGCATAGCATCACAAGCGTACAAGATGCAATCACAAAACTTTACCAATATGTAGGGGGGTAGGAAGTGGGTAAGGGGCAAATGGCACCCTGGCTTTGATTTATCGTCCTGGTTGGTGTGATCTTATTGCAAAAAACAGTCTATAGTTTGT
This sequence comes from Bovichtus diacanthus, assembly GCA_943590825.1. Taxonomy (NCBI): domain Eukaryota; kingdom Metazoa; phylum Chordata; class Actinopteri; order Perciformes; family Bovichtidae; genus Bovichtus; species Bovichtus diacanthus. Next base: position 2,128,248 of record CALSBV010012191.1, on the reverse strand, counting down.
TTCAATTTCTTAATTATTGAGGTGATAAGGTTTCTGCATAGGACTTCCCTGACCGCCAGCCTTAGAGCATCAGTAGCAAAACAATAAAGTCCAACGGTGACAAACCTTCAATTATGGCTTTTATTTCAGGGTTTAATCGCTGCTCTGCCTCTGACTGCTCCTTCTAAACTCTGGTACTCTCTTTGATTCTCTCTTCAATAAACAGCCTTTCTATACTCTCTCTCACACACACACACACACACACAAACATAGACAAACAGGCTTAGCTAAAATGTGGTAATAAACACTTCACCTACATACGGAGCGAAACACATCCTCACATTTTTAAAGTCACATTATTAGGTTTCAAATTGGGATATCAATTCTCAAAATATGTATTGCATGCCACTCTCATCACATTATGTCGTTCCTTCCCAGTAGTTTTCATCATATATTTCTCATAGACTGTATTCAGTTTGTACTGTAGGGTCATGTGATGACAACATAAAAACTTGTTTCAGGTTTATTGATTTTGTGCTTTCCCTTTCAGTTTGTAAGAACAAATTAAGTGATTGTTGAAGTGAAAAACTGCAAATACTTGTTGCACAAAAGGGGAGGTACAGTACATTTGTTTGTGCTAGGAGGTGATATGTCTGTCTGCGTGTGTGTGTCTGTGTGTGTGTGTGTGTGCACGTGTGTGTGTGTGTGTGTCTGTGGTCATGTGTGTGTGTGTGTGTGTGTGTGTCTGTGGTCATGTGTGTGTGTGTGTGTGTGTGTGTGTGTGTGTGTGTGTGAGTGCATTTTTATGCATGCCACTTCATTATTTATCACCATATTAAACTGCCTCATTCCTCTGTGGAGGGTGGTTAAAAAATAGTCACATTTTTATTATGCTTTCATTCAGAGTGAGAGAGGACACAGAGGACAGGCGGCGCGCACACACACACACACACACACACACACACACACACACACACACACAC
>CALSBV010012191.1:2108214-2127276 GCA_943590825.1 Bovichtus diacanthus | reverse complement strand
CACACACACACACACACACACACACACACACACACACACACACACACTATTAATTCAGTTTATGTATAAAAAAGAAAACTGATGAAACTCAACTTAATAAAAAACTCAAAATCCAAAAAGTTGTTTTGTCAGAAAATAGCTGTCACTGATATCAACCGGATAAAAAATAGATTAATTCTAATATAATATGACAACAATGGTGGTCTCCCTTGAGAAACTAAAATGATTTCCCTCTTGCTTTCAATTTAGTTTTTCTATTTTTTGCTACTTTTGCTTACTTCTCGCTTTCATATCAATTAATTATGAAGTTATTATCTCGGGTTGTGAGGCTGAACACTTGGAAAAAACATGGAAAATACTGATACCAATAAACCACAACAAGATATCGGGAAAAAACAGCTGCAAATGTAATTCAAAGCTACGGGTAGACGGTCATGATGTTGGTATCAGATAGTCTGCAGAGTGGCATACTTGGAAGGCTGAGCATGATGGAATTAATTCTGGATTGATGGTCATATTCAGCAGTTTTCTTTATAGTACACCAGAGAAACACAGGCACATTCATCATGCTTAGCTGAAATTACAGGGACAGGGATCAGATTTGTTCTTCAAAATCTGTCACCAAGAAGAATTACAGTTTAGCAATACTCTCATGTGTTAAAGAGTGCCTGAAATAAGGCACATGTTGAGTTTGCAATATTTAAGGTCTATTGTTCATTAAACTAGAAACCTTTTAAGGCAGTAAATCAGCAGCTTTGATCAAAACATATTCTTTCTGGTATTTCCATCACCTCCACTACAAGTTACAATCATATCCATCCAGCCATATTTGGCAGTATAATGTGGGCTGGAGAGAGGACTCCTTGTGTGATTAGAGACATGAGCTCTTCTTAATGCTTCCGCACTGGCACATATAGCAGGACAGAAATTCTGCAAATCACAAACACGCAGTAGGGCTGCAGACTGTATATCTTTTATACGTGAAAATGAATTACAGCAGACAGACAGAGCGAAGATAATTGTGTGTACAATGATTGTAACCATAGTGTGCTTAGCTGAGAGTAGCACGTTGTCAACCATAACTAATCTCGTAGTCAGCTAACAATGGCAGCCCTTGCAAATGCAATATTGTCCAACCTGCATTTACATTAAATTAACACTGTTGACACTGGGCCTTCCTATTGTTTTGACAATAGGAGCGACACAAGGAGGCTAAGGTTGTGTGTGCGTGTGTGTGTGTGTTTAATTGAAACAGGTTACGGATCCTCAGGAAGAAATAACTGTAACTAATGTGTGGATAATGTACATGACGTAGCTGGCATGTCAAACATTGTGACAATAGCCAATGAACAGCAGTATTCTCCATACATGCCCAAACACTGCCACTGCCTTCAGTGTGTTGGAGAAAAGAATCATTTACTTTACTTTTCAGCATGTAATTGCTCTTTTTCTTCATGTTTTACATCCTGCAAACACCCACATAAACCTTTAAAAAAGAGTACCTCTGATTTGTGTCTTGTAAATTGCCATCGAACATAAAGTCATGTCGAGAGAAGATGAGAAGTTTACAGTGTACCGTAAAATTTAACTGGCTTATTGAATTAATGATCAGAAGACTTCTTTGTTAATACAGTGCAATAATGATTGTGTGAAAAGTATTACTGTTAATACATTCTGAGGTATTTTTGGAACTCTATTTTTATTGCATTTATTTAATGTTAAAAGACAAGATGCAGCTGGCATATGCACCTACTCCCCCATTTCACAGAGACTTCTTGAAAAGGTCTTTTGGACTCCATGACAATCTAGCCTGTTCACGTTGTGATCAACCTACTGGTTATCTTCCTTAGATCTCTCGTAAATTGTTATTATTTTAAGGGTCTTAAAGGTGTTGATGAATCTGCCAAAAGAAAACAGATATTCTATAATAAATATGATCTGTAAGTAATATCCTGTCTGAAGCTAACAGAGGCGCAGAGGCAAGAAATAACAGTGGAAATTTAGTGGTAACAAGTTGCTATTGAAGATACCTCAAGTTTTATTTTGTTGCCAAGGAAATTGTGCAGCAGAAACATTTTGTTGTCACCTTTGTGGCATACACTTTGAGGAGAACTGCTGAAGAAAATATTTCTGTAACATTAGGATACACATATTAACAATTAACTAGTTACTTATATTTAATTAAGAGTAAAAATGTATACATGTTAATTAAATTAATTAATCTTAGGTTTATATTAAGACATTATATTATATCTATATAATTTCAGCACCTGTGCGTGTGCATGTGTGTGTGTGTGCGCGCGCGCGTGTGTGCATGTGTGTGTGTGTGTGTGTGTGTGTGTGTGTGTGTGTGTGTGTGTGATTAACGGTCAACACCTGCTCAATCCAGCGACCAGTTGTGTCTGGTGTGCCTTGACATAACAAGTGCTTGCACATGAATCTGTGCGTGCATGTGTGTGTGTGTGTGTGTGTCAATGGAGGGATTAGCACCTCTAAATGAGGACATTCACACCCTCCTGTCATATCTCTCTCCTGCTTTTATCTCCTTGGTAGCCAATAAATGCCCATAACACACCTCCTTACTTTCTCTCTGGGTCTCTATCTACCGTTTTATGTTCTGTCACTCACAATATCAGATGGAGCTACATACAGTAAGTGGAGCTAACATTGAATCTGTGTCAGTGTTTGACATTTCAGCCAAAAAAAGACATTTATTTGATATTTTTTCTAAATGTCTGTCTTCTGTCAACTTTGAAATAATCCTATAAAAAAATCTAGGCTGTACAGGTAAATGTCGTTAACACATATTTTTATATTGTCTTTAGAGAAACAGCAAATCATTTTGAATATATTTTATTTTCAAAATGTCTGTATTTTTTTCTCTATTCTCACGAGAAAGTAATACCCCAGATTCGTGCAATACATGTAGGCCTACATGTGTTTTTGGGATGTGGAGCATAGTGGGAAATATTGTATCTGTGTGATGGCAATAAAGTGGAAGCAATATCTGAATTGAAGTCTTTCCATATAGTTGATATAATATACCATAAAACATTGCATTTCATATGCAGAAGATATACTTTATGTACAAAAAAGACAGATATAATATAGAAATACACCATATTTTTTAAATCTTTAATCTCATTATTGAAACTTTGTGCTACATCTTAAAGAAGCAATAATTTCCGATGTTGAAAGAAAAGTCTGTAGACATCGTGCCTGCAGCACGCTCTGATCATGGCCCCTCACAGCAGGGCACAGGCATGTGGTAGTGACCGAGAGAGTGAGCTGCATTGGGTTAATCCTTCCTTACTGTGCCTCACTAACCATGTATGGGGCAGTGTTCCCTGTAATGGTATGGGGCCCAACTTTACCTCACGCAGTGTGAGCAGTCAATACGTACGATCACTCCACACGCGAGAAGAGCAGCCATTGGACATGGACACATTAGGGAGAAAACAGAGAAGAGAATGGAACGGTTGAAGAAGAAAGGCAGGTAAGGGCAAGTAGAAGAGACCAGAGAGAAGGATGGAATTAGAAGACAGAAGAGGTAGGAGAAACTGGGAAAAAAGGGGGAAGAAGAGAAAAGGGAGAGGGGGGTGACAGAAGGGAAGAAGCTAAAAACACGTCATGGGGAAAAAAAAAAAACACGTTTTAGAGAAAGATAAAAAATTAAAATTAAATCTAAATCAAAATCTGCGTGTGTGTGTGTATGTGTGTGTGTGTGTGAGTGAGTGTGTGTAAAAGAGGGTCAGAGAGAACAGTATACAGGGTAAAGGTATGTGGCAGTTGGTGAATGTTTTGTCTGTGAAGATTAACTATAGAGTCTATATGATACTATGGCTGTTTGACACACACACAGACACACACACACACACACAGACACACACACACACACACACACACACACACACACACACACACGGTCTATCTGATACCATGTCAGCTGACAGGAATGTTGAGGAGAGAAACAGCCAGGAGGACATAAACCTGGTCAGACTGTGTGGGAGTGATACTGATCCTTACATCGGTTCCGGACCAGTCAGCATGTCAAACTCTGTAATGAAGATCTTGATGCAGTCGTACGGATTACATTTCTACTGTAGATTTGATCAGTGATAGATGGCTTGTGTATAGGATGATCTTTGTGTTACAGCTTTTAAAAACCTACTGTTTTGAGTTTTTGCATCATTGTTGGATTTTTGGCCACACAGGCGACATGATATCGCCTGTGTGTACTTGTCCATATTAAGAAGGTGGATGTGTAAAACTATGAAACTGTCTGGGGGAAAACGTCTTTTTTTTCTTTAAAAAGTAAAGAGAGTTCAGTGTGACACTTGAGTTGCTGATGAAATCTGCTATTTTCAAAGTGATCTGGGGGTTTGTACTTGAAAGATTTACTCAGGTTTGAACTTGTGTTTTAGTCCAAATTGCTGATGAAATTTGACAGGGAAGAGACATAATACGTATATGAATAAAGAGTGGATGAAAACACTTTCGAACTGACGTATCAGTGGTCATGCAGCAGCTATATAGCCTGTGTTTCTGCCACATAGTAACTGCAGGGCTGAAAAAGACGATTCCGCCCAGACATGGACGCTCAAAAAAATCTTCTGTTAATAAAGGTATTTATTAGATTTGATCATTGCTAATCCCTCTACATTCTGTGCTACCGTTAGTCTACTTGTCACTGTGAATACAAGACTCATCAACTATCTTACAAAGGGGGGAGTAATAAGGATTCATGCTGACATATGTTTTTAATTTAACACCATTCTATATGAAGTGCTTCAAATCAACCTCAAGTATAATACTTTTTTGAAGAGATGATTGCGGCCTGTAAGCACTTATAGCTATAAAATGATACATATAAATATAATTAGCATTCTACACTCTATGTTATGTATCTGTATAATTAGCAGGACAGGAAATGCTGAGTTACAGTGAGTGGAGGTAGCTCAAGGAACTAAGGTATCAACCAATTTTCCCCTAAAAGTTAGACTTTTTGTTGGCAAGAAACTAACAATACGAAGGATCAACCAAGCAGTACAGTACATGGAGCTTTGAAGATGTTGGATTGAGTGCTGACTGAATGTGTTATATTTCTCATGCAGAGAGGGCCTCCAGGTCACACAGCATTTATTTTTTAAGCTCCAGTCGCAAGTTTTTTTTTTTTTTTCCTCTCCAAGTCTTTCTGAATGTGTATGTGAGAGAGAGAAAGACATACTTTCTTACACACACACTCATACATTCCACACTCACGGGTCTGTCTTTTCAGTGGGGGTGGGCTCAGTTTTGAAACATGATGCTCTGAACTCTGTTTGTTCGTGTGTGTGTGTGTGTGTGTGTATAAGCCTTTCATATGAATATAAAGCTGGGCCAAGGACATGGTTTGGCTGTCCCAAAGGTCCAAACATTCTCCAACACACTCATGCAGCCACAATACTGGGGGTTGTTAAGATCCGAGAGACACACATCCCCCCCTCTATCAATCCATCAGCATCACTCTCTTTTCTCTCAGGGAATGAGACAAAAGAGAGTGAGACAGAAACAGAAGAAAGAAGGTAAGAAAGAGCTGGCTACAAATTGTCTGGTGAATTAAAGGTCAAAGTTAAAGTTAGCCTCATAAATTGTGTCTGTGTGTGTGTGTGCATGTGCTAGGCCTTCATAAGAATATAAAACTACACCAGGGTTCATGGTTTGGCTGTCCCAAAAGTCCACAAATTCTCCCAAACACAAACTCACATACACACAAACACACCGCCCACATGTTGGGAGGCTTTTCTCCTTCTATCAATCCGTCACTCTCCTTTTCTCTCCGGGTGAAAGACATTACAGATAGCAGGACAGAAAAAAGGAAGACGTGAAAGAGGGAGTGGGCAAGAAATTGTCTGGTGAACAGAAGGTCAAGGTTGCAACCATAAATTGTGCATGTGCGTGTGTGTGTATGGACAGCTTGGGGGCAATAGGCCTTTATACAGCCGCCTGCGTGATGTTACACTCTGCTAGAGAGAACAGTGATTTCAAAATATCAGAGAGTGAGGGGAATTTGTGTTCAACAAAGACAGAAAGAGAGAGCTACAAATCGTTCAGTGAACAGGGATTCAAGGTTCAAATCATCCAGTAAAACCTGTGTCACAGCTGAAAAGAAACACACTCAGACCTCGGGATGCTTTCTACTGCTTTGAAAGGACAACTGCAATTAGAACTCTTAGGTTCTGGGAAACTACAATGTAGAAGGCTTTAACAAAGAAGATCATTGACTGCATACTTGGGTTCAGTCTGCCTATGAAGATCAGAACATGAGCGATATGTTGATAGAAGTTTTTGTCTAAACTTATTTTTATGTGTGAATCAACTATGTCCAATAACACACAGCCTGAACCTCTTTTTGCCAGCCATGTCAAAACCTTGAAGACTGTTAAGGGCTTGACATCTCTGGTAAAAGGTCATTGTGAGAGCACTTTTCCAGACCTTTTCAAATAATAAAATACAACTTCTTCAGTTGTGTTACTCCCTTTATATCATACAGAAATAAACCAACCGTGGCCATCAAGTATGAGAGGGCCCCTCCATTCTGGGAAAATCCTGATAGACCAAAACTATTTAACACTTTCAAATGAAAAAGATGGAGAACAAATACACACAATCTCAATTCTACTGTGTAGTTTCTTTACTTTTAGCTACAATATGTTGGTTCATGTCACACAAGCATTTCCATTTGTTTTCTACTAATATCCCTCACCATACCAAAACATTTCAGGTGTCAGTCAAGTACAAATCAATTCCCCTAACTTTAAATCTCTTATCCAGCCATGATCTCCACAGTACACAGTATTTCCTTATCCTTTTCACTAAACAAGGGTCTGCTGAGGAGAGTGCCTCTCTGTCTTCTCTGTAAATCTGCAAAGATCTCCATGGCACAGATGATGAGGAGGCAATGCTGTTTCAATTTGAGTACTGGTGTCACTCCACTTATTGTTCATAATACACCACAGGGCGTCTGACAGTGAAGGCTTGGAGTTGTCACATAAAACACCAGAGCAACGATCATTTAGACTATTCTTTGATCACTTCGATCGAACTTGCAATCTGCTCATAATACTACTCTGGAGTAATGTATTTTAACAAATTAGAAATTATTTTATTGGTCCTCAAAATTAAAATAAACCAATTTGAACTTTTTCAAGTTTTAAGCAGAGTTTCATACACAAAAATTATGTTTGTCAGAATGGATCAGGATTGACTTTATTGCTTAACTCATCTAATTATTAAATGCATTAATTTTACAATCTGAAGAGACACGAGAATGAGCCAAAAAAAACAAAAAGAGAAAAATATAAAACTAGGGATTCCATGCCTTCATGTTATTTATTTTTTTCTTTTAGGACTTTTTAAAATCTATCTAGCTTTATTTTTATTGTCTGTGACTCTTGGTTTCCAGTTTGTGTGGCTGTTACAATTGCTAACCCTTCATTTGTGTTTGATTTGACACAACATGGACTTTCTCCTTTGTCTTGTTAGGTTGGAGACTAAAATGCAGGTCCTCCCTTTAAAGGAAAAGCCCCACAAAGTGTCAGTAGCATCACTTCATTATCACTGTCTGTATAAACAGTGATGCTGACCCTGGTGACTACAGTTATGACTCCTTCATGTCAAGTTAAGACCTTACTGAAGACATATGGCACAGACAGATGAAAAGTAAGATAAGATGGTAAGAAGTCAGGTTACCTTGTTTCCAGAGGCACATTGCTACCCAGCACCCAGCTGTCTTGCAGCGGGACGCTCTCGGGGGGCGTGGTCTGCAGCTCTGCTGGTGATTGGCCGGCCACAGGGGCCGGGCTTCCAGTAGGAGGGGTTATCTGCCGTGTCGAATTCAGTGATTGGCCAGCGTGGTGTGTGGAGCCCAGGGATTGGTTTAGAGCTGTAATTGAGGGCTGCTGGCGGTGAGGGGGAGGTACTGGTGGCAGGGTGGAGCCGTGGTGATTGGATGGTTGCTCTGTCAACAATAGAAGAGGAGCATGTTGGTCATTGTACTGCATTGATTTCACTTCAACTTATTCATATCCGGTTCAGAAAAAATATCATTATATATATTATATCCAACACAGGCAGCACTGATTATTCACTCGTCAACTCAGTGTGTGCCTGCCTCTCAAGTTGCCATGTCTGCAGATTAAAAAAGTTTGTGGGGTTTGGAAAGGTTGTATTTTGGAGCTTTTTGATTTGAGTTTTGTCGCCAAGCTGTCATTGGTAACTAAGCGGTAAAGCATGTGTATCAGGGAGAAGTTTTGTCCTTAAGGACCTGGGGACCTGTCCCCTCAAATAATGAATATCAATTGTAAACAAGATGAACTCCATCATATTCCAATTCAGATCATAAATCATCATCCAATCAAACGCAGTGTCTCATCTGTAAGAAAACATAATTGTCAGCACCTCACCTAGACCTTTTCTTCTCCTTTCTGTTATATTATATAGACGTGCCATTTCCAGGTGAAAACCCCCACTAGCAGCGTCAGGTGTTCAGTATCATGTATTTCTTATTTACTGTCAATGTCGTATCAGATTTAAATCAAATGTATCATGGTGATGAAGAAATTCAATGACAATTATGTCAACTCTATCTGCTGACAAACACTTCTTGAATCTTGATGTCATGTTGTTCATTCAAACATCATCTGAGACAAACGTAGAAGAAAAGTGTGTAGCAGTCAAATGACCGACCGGGCTTGGATGTTAACCACTATGTTAATTTCCTAGCGGTACACAGGCCCGTCAAGGCCGGAGAAAATTGTGACCCAATCCTGCGCTCAGCTCAGCCAGGCTGAATACTGATCAGTGATTGGCCTTCCCTGCTACGTTTCTGTAAAAATATTTGCTCAAAGTTGACCTGGCTTCAACTTCTCCCTGCTATTTTTTTCCCAGTGCTGTTTTGGCTCCTTTTCTGTCCTCAGGGTGCTCTGAAGGAAATGAATGGCAATGCTGGTATTTGATTTGCATAAAGAGCATCACGTCTCCATTTCTCAGCCCTGCTGTTATTCATTCTCCACTGCCCTAACTGGAGAAAAATAGAAAGCAAAGAGAGAAAAGGAAGGATATGTGCAGGAGCAGTAGGGTGGGCGAGGGAGTGCTTTTTGTTCGTCGGGGAAGTGACTCCCCCCTTCTTTCTCTCTCTATGTCTCTATGTCTCCCTCACTCTTCTCTTTCTCTCCATATGCTGTTTTGCCGGCTTAGTAATTGCTCCACTTATGCAAACCTTCAAGGCTAAATGCTGAAAGTCACACACACACACACAGACACACAAAGTCAGGATTTCTGGATGAGTGTTCACGCATCATTAACAAGTCTACATCTGTGTATCATCACTGCGAATGTAAATCCAAACACCTTTTATTCACTCAGATGGTGAAAAACAACACACACACACACACACACACACACACATTTATCACTCGAGCTGTCAGACAAAGCTGTCTTAGTGCAGCAGAAAGAAAATCACTCATGTGCATGTGTGTGTCAGGATCAATGTCTCATTGGATCTTCCCAAAATGCTGTGTCTCTGATCTGTGTGTCTCCTAACATAAACCCCAATGTCAGAATGTATATTATTTTCTCCCCAAAAACCATTAAAAAGAGTGTAAAATGTGGGCATGAAGGTTTGGACAGCGTGTGTGTGCTATGTGCCTTTCTAATGCTACAGGTAGATCAGGAATGTGAAATGGACACCGATCAGAAACCCTCACAGAGGCTTGTTGGATGGATGATTTGCTTATTGTTTTGGGAAGTATTCTTCTTCTTCTTCTTGGGATCAAAATCAACCCTATCTTCTAAGCCTAATTCTACCTCGAGGTGTCTCAGAACAGAGGATAAGCAGTACCCTTTAGTGTCCTCAATTGATTATCCTAAGGTATGGGACAAAGTCTTTCTATACCGAAGACAAGCATTAAAATCCAGTTTCAACTTGTGCTTTTTGTTAAATCATTTTCATGAGCTAACAGGGAAAAGCAGTGAAAAAAAGAATGATATGACTTAATAATGACTTTCAGCACACATGGACGGTCCTGCGAACAGCCACAGATACCAGATAATGTTTTTTGTCATAGCATTTGATTTATTGATTGCTGTCGGAATGTAAAGAGAATTTCAACAAATATAACAAAATTTTTTTCTAAAACACACCACCCACCCGAGCAGCAACCTAAGAGCTTCCTCGTCAGAGCTCTTAACAATGCTGATGAGAGCAACTTTTTACCAAAGAACAAGAGCCACATTGCTATGGATGATGTTGTTGCGCTCGGCCCACAGTGGTTGGTTGGTTGGTGAGAGTCACAGCCTGCAGGGACAGCTACGGTGCCCCACCAAGTGACACCCAACTGGGACATGATGCCTCTCAAACAGCAGCCCCAGGCAGCGTTCCAGAAAAATACAGGAGTCATCAGTTCAGCCTGGACACTCACAGTGACAAGTATTTTTTAGCTGCCATCAAAAGTCACCTGTGTTGCTGCCTTTTCTGGTTGGTAAACATATCTTTTGATGATGCTGTTACCTGGACCTGCATCACATGTATAACATCTACACACAGTCCAGTGATGTCCATTAAGCCAGCTTTTCCTTTGTAATGTGAGAGTATAGAGACAACATTTATGTGTGTGTGTGTGTGTGTGTGTGTGTGTGTGTGTGTGTCTTTAGCTGACGGACAGAAATGCTCTGCTTCACAAATGCCTCTTTAAAAAGCAAAGATTATTAAAAAAATAGAGCTGACACAGCCGTTATTTTTAAGATTTTCAGCCAGTAAAGAGATACTCAAAATGGCCCCTGAAATGTTACATAAATCATTCATTGTCATTTTCCATTTGCATGGTCTCTTCTCTAAATAGTCTCTTGTCTGATTTGTACCCAAGATCTTCCTGGAGCATCATTGGTTTGCACAGTCACGACTCATGCAATTTCAAACACAGCTGTCAATTTAGTCATTGATAACATGCGCAGGGACATTAACTACTAGAACTCGAATAATTATCTGACTAATATGTGAAAGGAGAAATTGATCTGCAGTACATTCTGAACTGCACATGTTGAGGAAGAAGTCAATAAAAGAAGCCAATTAAAACACAGCTTCACAAATGTCATGGTCACAGGTTCATCTGTGCTGACAGTGACTTGCACTCAGACAACCTGTGGTTCTTTGGTTCAACCCAATGAAAGCACCCTGCCAGGGAAAAGGTTTAATAAAAACTCACTATCAGTTCCATATATTGGCAAACTAATATGTGACAGGACAAAGTGTGACTCAGTTGACTTCAAATCCATTTCCCTATGTCCAAAAATAAAGGAGGAGGAAGGAAACAGTCTATTGGTAAATCCTCCTTGAGCTGCAGATCAGAAAATAAGGCAGACAATTGTCTATTACACCCGAGTCCCAATTCCTGCAGTACAATAAACAATCAGGTCACGCGCATGCACACACACACACACACACACACACACACACACACACACACACACACACACACCCACCCCCCCCCCCCCCCCTCTTTTCTTCAATACACATTGGATTTTTAGTTGCTTTGGAGCATGTTTGTCTTATTTTAGCAGGAAAGAAAGTCCAGATCCAGAAAAGAGATGAGTGAGACAAAGAAGAGAAGGAGAAGGCAACAGACCCTGAGAAGGCCCGATAAAGGTATGCAAATCAATGAGGAGACCAATGAGATCGGTGGAGTGGAAAGAGATGAAATCGTTGCTTGAGGAAAGCCAGCTTCTTTCACATGTATGGGTGGCTTCTTTTTCTGCACACAGTGGACTGTAAAATACTGACGGGCTAAAACTTACATAGGAAATCAGTATTTACCATTAGCATATGTTTCACAAAGGGGAAGAGCAGCACTCAGGGGAAGTGTTAGTGGGGTCCACACCAAATGAATAAATGATCTGATACTAACAATGCATGTTTAATTAATCAATGAAGTTCCACATTTGAAAAACAGAACATTTCCGGAACGAATGAAATGGTTCCTGACTTTTGTCCATGGTGCATGGTCCATACACACACACACACACACACACACACACACACACACACACACACAGACACACACACATAGACACACACAGACACACAGACACACACACGCACACATTACCTCCCTCAGTTAAAGTAAAAACATCCATGTGACAAGTCACAGTGTGGAGAAAATGATGGACCTAACTACTTTACGGCTCCAATTTTCTAAATTATATAAACAAAAGTATCTGTTGGGCATCTCATTTACTAAACATGAGCTTTAAATCACATTTAGTCTTTGACAGCCAATACTGTGATACATATATATTTTTATATTCATATATATATTTTTCTTTACTGATGCTATGTCTTACGTGTTGCCTGACGTTGTCTCGTCACCCAAACATATTAAACAGCTAGTTTAACACTGGTGATTAAAACAATGAAAAACAACTTACCATATCAGAACATATTCATACTTATGTTGGATGAAATTAAATGTCTCAATAAGTTTAGGTATACGGTGCAACAGCCAGCGGGATACGCTGAGTTACATTTGACATTAAGTTAGAGTTTACCATTTATTGTTCAGGTCTACGTGCCAATATCCTCTCCAAATATATCATGCGTACTTCATCTCTATAAGTACGTCTCTACTGTATTTGACTTTATTAAACTGTAATGTAGCAACCTATCAACTAACACCAGTCAGCCAGACATCTCTAACCACCAGCATCAATTTTTGTACTTGGTGAAAATACATGTTCAGTGTCCGATCTATTGGCTGTGACTCTCTGATTGAGTGTCATCAGCACAGATGGTGTTTAATCAAATCAATGGCTTAATGCAAAGCCTGAGTCAAATAGCAAACCTGTAGTCCTGCATATGAAGTGAGGAAGCACATCTTCTACTATGTGCCTTTCTAATGCTACAGGTAGATCATGACTGTTAAATGGACACTGATCAGAAACCCTCACAGAGGCGTGTTGAATGGATTATTTGCTTATTGTTTTGGGAAGTATTCTTCTTCTTCTTGGGATCAAAATCAACTCTATCTTCTGAGCCTAATTCCACCTAGAGGTGTCTGTTAGTCTAGTCATACTAAAAGGATGTCCCACTAGGAAAAATATGATCTAAATACGTGGTGTCCCGTGGTTGCTCTGTAGGCTTTTGGTCATAGGAAAACCACAGCACACCAGTGCCAAAATCAGATGGTCGAGCCCTCCCTCTCAGTGCTTAATTACCTCCCGGAGGGACTTTGCTGTGTGCTTGAATTGTCAAATGAAGAAACATACTATAAAGATGAGCTGACAGGAAATTTGAAGAAAAAAAAGGCTCAGTCATGTATGACAACCATGCTTCTCCTGGGACTGCTCTGTGTGTCACTGTACAGCACGGCAGGACAAATGTTTTGTAGCAAACGTGTGAACCCTCCGTCATGCTTTAACTCCAAAATGTGAGTGTGGACTGTGTTGTCACACACAGTTCTCCATCAGTGTGATGGACTGATGTGTGCACAGTAAATTGCCATCTCAGTGGAATGGTGAGGTGAGGTGTCGCTGAGTGAAAAGGTTATTTGTCAAAGGCAGAGCGATGACAAGCTTCACTACGACTCCCCGTCTCCATGTATGTGTCTATGTGTCGATCGCTCTCTCTGTTCTTGCACAGCACGTGTTCTCTCTCTGCATCACTGCCTTCCCACTCGCCCTCTCTCACTCTCTAATAAACCAAGGCAAAAGTTATACATTTCCCTGTCAGTGTTTCCAGGGCTTTGTTCTTTTTGTCTCAACTCAGAATTCGGTGTAAAATAAAAGAAAAAGTATCGCTCTTTCCTAAAAAGATAATTTACAGCCCAATATATGTCTTTGTGATAAAGAGCCTTGGAGAACTTCTAAAAACACAAACACACAAAGTGCAATACAACCCCTGTGCAGTGTGTGCAATCGCATCGAATGCAATCTTTTTATTTTTTTCCCTAATGTATGTATATCTTTTTTTACTGCTTCTCATATTTTACTCTTATTTTTCCTTTTATTGTATTTTACTTGTACTTTTTATATTTTATATTTATTGTTGCGTTTATGGAGCCTCCGAGCAAAATCATTTCACACAATTGTACTTATATAACCGGAGTGACAATGAAAATCTTGAATATTAAAGTTTTGAAAAGTTTTGCTTTAATTTGTTTTCTTAAGATGAAATTGTTGTGTGTGTGTCATAACAGACCCTGAATAACTGTTCTTAGTGGGAGTAGAGAAACCATGACAAACAGCAATAATTAATGAAGTAAAATAAAGTATATAAACACAAATAAACACAAAAGTACAAATCTAATGGAGCGGGACAAGACAAGCCCTAAAATTGTGTCAAATGTTCATGGCATGAAAAATAAATCATTTTAGAAAAATATAAAACTAATGGTGAAAATAAACACAAAGATCAACATAAGGAAGAAAGTTCAGTTTAAGTTCAAGTCAGGGTTTGTGTTAAACTCCATCACGGTGGATAGAAAATTGAACACGGGGAGAAAAAAAGAGGAAAGATTTTTTGGAAGCAACAACAATGTCAACGGAGTTTAGACGAGGTGAAGTGAGAACAACAGGAACTGAAAGAGCAAGGGACAAAGGCAGAAAGAAAGATAAAGGGAAAGACAGAGAGGGCAGGAATGAGATATTTCGAGGAGAAAAAAGAAAAGAGAAGAGAGAAAAGGAAAGAGTAAAAGGCTCATCGACATAGTGAAAGAGGTCAGGAGAAGAGTTAAGACGTGTGGTTTTTGAAGCATGAAAACTCATTCCACCTCTGGACTCCCAGCAAGGAGAGAGGAGTGAGGAAGGCCTCTATCCCCAGCCACAGGCTGCCTTTGTGGGGCATGTAGGTGGAGAACGCCCCTCTCTGATCAATGACCCACACCAGGGAAAAGGATGGAACAAAAAACACAGGAAAAGAGAGAGAGACGGCTGCAGAGATGTTTTAGAGGTGGGATAGTTCCATCAAGACAGGCTTGGTATAACATTGCAACAAAGATCAAGAATACTAACCATACCTCTGTGATTTTACTTCAGATGCTTTTAGCCAGTGCCAACAATTACAGAGAGTTTACTGGTTTATGAGGTAAAACACTGCACGTTCACGGTTTCATAGCACAAAGAAAAAATATTCTAGCACTGAGACAAAAATGTCTGTAATGATGTCATTTCTATCACCATGAATTGTCATGAACAATTCATAATTAGATTATGAAAACCAGCAGTGACAGAAAGGAAAGGTGTGCATTGGCCACAGACCACACACTAATTCACACACACTGGCATATTGTCAAGTAATCAATGTGCTCAATACACATATTATCATCGCCCAGGCAAAATGCTCAATCTCAATGTATTTCATTTGTTTTCCTAAATACAATGTTGTGTGTTCACCATTCTGAATGTATGCATATATGAGAGTTTATGACTCACCACACCATATGCCCTATGGCTAACAATGCATGGTATACTATGAAGGATGCAAAGCCAAGCCTCTGGTGTTGCAGTGAACGGATTAGGACTGGTCTTTCTGTCCCTGACGTTGGTCGCTCCAGACTGGGTTGAAATGATCAACTGAATGAAGACATAATTCTGCTTTTTGCCCAACAGAAACAAATCAGCCTACACATTCCGGTCCGTTAATTGGGCATCTGCTTAAGATATGATAAGATATTTTTCTCTATTTTACCAGAAAGCTGAACAGGATCAACTTTTTCTAACAAATTGATGCATCATTTGTTCATTTAGGAAGGAGAATTAAGGGCATGCTCTGACCCAAACAGAGTAACGGTTAATGTTAGGAACGAAATGTTTATGATTAGGGTTAAGGATTGGGCCAAGGCGCTGGCAAAACAATGCAGTAAATGATGTATGTCCATGTGTGTGTGTGTGTGTGTGTGTGTGTGTGTGTGTGTGTGTGTGTTATGGTGGTGCACTTTCTCCCCACAGTATCTCCTGTTCCTTAGTTTTTGTGCTGTAAAATCTGTGTTTTCATGGCTGCAGCATCCAACAATACGCATCACCTTTTAAGGAGAAAGAGACCTGGAGAGAAAGAGAGAGGGAGGAAAGGAGGGACAAGTGAAGACCCGGAGAAAGAAACAAAAAGTGACACATGTGAAGGCATTAAGGCCAAGTGAAAGGAGAAGGAAGAGATGACGAGAAAGCAAGAAATTAAAACATAATGGGAAATGAAGGGACAGTAAGAGTGTGAGAGGAAAACAGTAGCAAGTCACAGTGTTTCTACAACAACAGGTCGAACTAGACTGTTAGTACTGGGAGACCATTTTAATGGTGGCGTTAGTATTACAGTAATCCTCTTAGACAAAAGCAACCATGGGAAGAGATTTCAGCACATGTACCGTATTTTCCGGACTATAAGGCGCACTTAAAAGCCTTTAATTTTCTCAAAAAACGACAGTGCGCCTTATAATCCGGAGCGCCTTATATATGGATTAATTCTGGTTGTGCTTACTGACCTCGAAGCGATTTTGTGTGGTACACGGCGCTCACGGCGCTCTGTCAAAATGTTTTAGTACGACTTTGGTAAACTACAAAGCTGCGCCGCATAGTACGGCTACCGTGGTCAGGAGCGTCGCGGAGTGATACATACTGTGCTTCACCATAATATTACAGCGTGTGTGTGTATAAGGACCCCAAAATGGCGCCTGTCAAGAGACGCGCTTACGACGCGGACTTCAAACTCAAGGCTATCAGTCACGCAGTAGAACATGGGAATAGAGCAGCTGCAAGTGAGTGTATTGTGTTGTATTTTACGTGTTACAACTGAACAAGGTTGGGAGTTATTGTGAATACGCTAACGTTTGATTTAGCAGTATCAGACTGTTTTTTTTACGTGTTACAACTGAACAAGGTTGGGAGTTATTGTGAACACGTTTAATAAAGTTTGACTTATCTGACTGTTTTGTTTCGCTTAATGCGCCTTATAGTCCGGTGCGCCTTATATATGAAAAAAGATCGAAAATAGACTATTCATTGACAGTGCGCCTTATAATCCAGTGCGCCCTATAGTGCGGAAAATACGGTAATGAGTTGTTTAAGCTACAGTAGTCTACATGTATTAAAAACTAGACAGTTGGGCCACATTGCATTTTCAAAGTATTTACCTAAATGAATTCCTGGTGCTATTGTAGACACTGCTGACCTCTTTTCCACACAGGAATCAGTGACCCTCAACTTTAGAGTTCACATAGAGATGTTGTGAACAGTCACATCCTTGCAATACTCTCAAAAGGAGAAAGCTGGAAATGTTGATCTCACAAAATGAAAAATCACAAAATATTGCAGTTTCCCAAAAGGAAAAAAGTGTACTCTGCAATATAGCACAACCATATATTTTTTTTAAATCATAATATTCCTTTGAAAAAAATCACTCACATTACTGATATAATGACAAATTTCCTGATTAAAATATTAGCTATATTTTAATCTGCGCTTTGTATTTTAGTTGTGAATACACACTTTAACAGCATGATTATTGTGAATGCACAGCATGATTAACATGCCTCTGGTAAAGAATTAATGAGTCCTGGAACAAACAAGCTCAACTTAAGTTTGTGTCAATTTTGTACAAACAGAATCAACTTTCAATGCTGTTTGCCTCCTATAATGTACCATCACAGCAAGAAAATAGCACAGAGGTCATCTTATAGGCAGATGACACTTTGTCCTTTTAGGAATAAAATTCAATAGTATCTCCTCTGTAGCAAAGTGTGAGGGAATCCTTCCAAAGACAGCTGGACCAATAACAGCTGAACCTCTCCACTATGCCCTCCGCACGCACTAAAGAAAACCGACCAGTACACAGGCTTTATAGGTAATACAGTTCTCAACACAATTCGAAAACCGTAAAGTATTATTCAATATTTCCAGCGAAAAGCATATCTGATAAAAGTGTTGTATTGTTTGTTGTCAGTCAAGCAATATCCAAGTCTAATAACACAAGGCTACAATACAAAAAAGCTGAAAATACGGATTATCGATTTGTTTAAATAAATATTTTTGTCCGTCTGTCATTTTTCCATTCTCTATAAATCTGAAGTATCGGGTGAGTTTGGATGGCAGTATATACAGAGCAGGCTCTCATCTGGCGTAAATGCAATTTTTAAGTTTGATTCCAATACCATAATGTGGGAATTAATATTTACAAAAACTAATGTTACAGCTGGATTTTGGTCTGTGACACTTTTTACAAACAATCATGATATAAAAATGGCTTGGTATCTTCAGGATAGGACAAGATCTTTGTCATACATAGTATCTTCAGGATAGGACAAGATCTTTGTCAAACAAAATACACTGTTAGCATTAAGTCCGACATCCCAAATTCTCAAAATGGTCCCAAATAGGTTGACTTGAATCTTATCAGGTACTTCTTGCTGTGGTAATTCGCAAAGTAACAATCAAACTAAAGTGCTAATGAAGCTTATTTGGTTGACAATGGAAAAGCACAAAGAAGGAAGGGGCTTTGAGTATCATGACAGGGAAAGTGATAGTGATGGTAACAAATAAAAGAGATTCATTGAAAGGAGGAAGTGGAGAGATGGACGAAGGTATCAATAGCTAGGTAGCTAGGTAGTAGGGGGATTTGGACAGAATTCAGGAGAAACTTCCTCCTTCTTCCTTCTAATCTTTTCTTTCCCTCCCTCCACGACCTCCCTCCTACTCCCGCCATCCTCTTCATCTGACCTCCTCTCTTACTTTCGTATCCTCTCTTCCACTCGGTTATTTAGTCTCGGCAGCTGCAGCCTTTTCAGAGCCTCTCATCAGTCCTCCACATTTCTCTCTCCTTATTGTAGCACCAGTGCACTGACCCCTCATCCAGCCTCCCTTCCCTCTCTGTCTCTCTTGCCCTCATTCTCTCATTCATTTTATGCTGCCAAGTCAGCCCTCTCTCTCTCTCTGTCTCTCTTTCTCTCTGTCTGTCTGTCTCTCTCTCTTTCTCTCTCTCTGTCTGTCTGTGTCTCTCTGTCTCTCTCTCTCTGTCTGTCTGTGTCTCTCTCTGTCTGTCTGTCT
>CALSBV010012191.1:2093721-2106221 GCA_943590825.1 Bovichtus diacanthus | reverse complement strand
GCTTATTCAGCAGATGTGTGTAAATTGGCGTCCTTGGGCCCAGTCTGTGGTTATAACCCACTAATCCACACAGCGGAAGCAAAGCCAACGTTACCCTGGAGTGAGGTATTTATATATGATGTGATATATAAAAGCGCTTTGAAACAATAAAGAAGGTGCATCTGGAAAATCCATCAAGAATGCAAGAGGGCCATTAATAGGAGTAACTTTATCTCCATTTGTATTTGATTGCTTAGCAGTATTATTCATTCAGCATCCCTACCTTGCCCTTTTCTTTGAATGATTGGTTTCTTATGGAGAAGATAACATGTCTTTACTATAAGTCATGTTGGCTTGGTCATAGTATACACTTTCACAACACTCAAAAATCATTTTGAATGTCTGTTGTACAGTATGACCACTCATGTCATCACAAGACCTACAGTACCAGGTCAAATACTAAAAGCCAAATATTTGCCCTCATCCTGCTCCAAGATTAGCACTCACAGAAGTACTTGATAATAATGTGACCAGACAAGATAACCAGGACTTGGTAAATGACCCATGATTAACAATTAAGCCCTGCAGCTCTCTGACAGCAGTGCTAAACTGAAAAACAATGAGAGCCAAAAAGCAAAATGAAGAATCTGAAAACTAAAATATAAATTGGGTTAAAGTCAGAAAAAAGGGTTATAAGAAATCATTTCTAAATATTCTTCCATCGGTGTCTCATTTCAAAGTCAGGACAGTGCACTGGGTGTCACACACGCACACGCACACGCACACACACACACACACACACACACAGACACACACACACACACACACACACACACACACCCTTCCACTCTATCTCTTTGTCTGCCTCTCTCTGTCTCCCTGTCTGCTTGTGTGGAGTCTGCTATAACATTTTGATTTACTTAAGTGACTCCATTCTGCAGTCAGCCTCAGACATGAGCTGTGTGTTTGTGCCTTTTTCCATGTGTGTGTGTTTGAGGCTTAAATACCAGCAACCAGCCACTAGCCTGAGGTTCATTAGCCTGATCAATGATTGACTCTCTTCTTGTTTTCTCTTGTCTTACAATCTTCTTTCAAATATCTTTTTCTGCAGTTTGACCCTGCTCTCTGTCTCTATCCTCTATCTAAATCTCATTGATTCTTTTCCATGTCGTGAAGGATCCTTCCTTTCTTTCTTCCTTCTCTCCATCCCTCCTCCCATCGGCATCATTGATTATCTCTGGTGTCGAGGAGAAATATGTTTTCTCTCTCTCTCTCTCGCTCTCTCTCTCTCCATCCTCTCTTTCATTCAATGGTCCATTGATTAGTTCTGGTGTTAAGGAGAATTGCCTACTTGGTCCCAAAGTAAAAAGCACTAAGTGTTATTCGTGTGTTTCTCCCCGCCTCGGCCTGACCTCCCTTTTGCTTTCAGTATAGACGTTGTCAATAACCCTTGGCGTCATCCCCCCGTTTGCAAAGAAACTTGTCTGTTTTCTCTTGCTTTTTCCGCTTCGCGCTGATAGCCTTGGCGTCTGTGAGGCACCTAAAGGCTGGAGGGTGGAGGGTTTTTGGCGTCTTTTCACTCTCAGGGAGAGTTGAGGAGTGGCAAGCTATTACACTGTCTTTGTTCACTTGTCTTAAAACAAAAAAACACTGCTGGGTTAAAACAATTTACAGAGCTAATACTGGAGATCTGGTGCAGTTTGTCTGATTAATTACTGTATTTATTATAGAATGAATAAATATGACATTCCTGATATATATTCTAAAGGTTAACCTGAACTGAATCTAACGTGACCTTTTTAAAAGATCAGAAATTGCCTTAAAATAATTTGGACTTGATTGCTAATTTTTGTTTGTAAGGCGTGTCCACATTCTAAAGATGGTCCTTCTTATAGTAACACTCGATGCTATTCCAATCAGATGAGTCATTAAATATTAATTATAATAAGCCAGAGTCAATTAGAATAGAAGTCCTGTCGCAACATGTAACCCTCGACCTTAATGGTTAGAATACTGGAATCCATTTAAATTGTACTGTTATTTGCCATGTGTCTCTTTGTTTTGTATCTTACCAATGTTTAGACTCATTGATTAAATGTTTTGGGAGAATTTAATAGTTAGGGTTTATAGTTCTTTGGGCCTTTGGTTAGCCTGAGATGTTTTGTAGATTGTAAATGTTGCTGTTTAGTATATGCACTTTTACAAATCAAGACATGTTAGTACAGATATAGTTCAAATGCTATCTGTTTAGTGTCTGTGTCGCTATTCTCAAGCTTCACATAGCTTGTCAGGGTCTCCCATTTCACATGTCTCCATTATGTCTTATGGTTGTATTGTATTTGAACTGTTTCTGAATACAACTTGAACTGAACTGAACTATTTTTTTTAAGATCATGAAAGACTTTTGTCTCAGAATGTTTGATCCAAAAAGAGTAGATTGTCCATCCATGATCTTATGGTAGATAAATAATGAGACGATTAACCATTCTCATTATGAGAGACTGACATGCATTACAAGAACGACTTCAAATACTGATCAAGCCAATCTGCTACACCCAAACCCATCCAAATGAAAATCAAATTAAATCCAATTTATTAGTCTCAGTGGGCTTTACAGACTGTACAGGATACGACCCCCTCTGTCCTTAGACCCTCGCACCGCACAAGGAAAAACTCCCCAAAAGAAAGCCCACAATTAAACTGAGGAGGGATCCGTCTCCAGGACAGACAGTCGTGCATGTCGTGTGTTGAGAATAAACAACATAGTAAAAATACAACATGATGTGATCAAATATGAAAAAGATGGATCCAGGAGGATGTCAATAAAAGCTTCCCGGTGCCTCCCTGGTTGTCTATGGGCTTCAGTAATGATCTGTCACCATCAACAATAATTTCACAGGTTTGTTTATGATCCATCTTGGATGGATGGATCTTTCTGTCAAAGTGAATGCAGTCTTTTCTCCCTCAGACCAACACAGTGCTGCAGTGGAATACAAGGAGAATGCAAGAGGAAGCTGTAGCCTGAGGCAGCAGAGAGAATAAAAAAATACAGTGTTAGTGTCCCACCCTGTGTTGCACTTTGAGGAAAAAGAAAAGACTCACTGTTCATTCTGATATATAAACAAAGAAAAAGAAAGTTGTGCAAGCGTGTGAGTGTGTGAGTGCATGTGTATATGTGTGAGAAACACATCCCAGCTCAGACTCTTGTTGTTAGGCAACACTGCATGGAGACATCCAACGATAGCTACAACACTGTCATACTATGCTCTTAAAAGTTTGCTTAATTCAAAGAGCAGCATTCATCTTTCTTTTACACTCAAAAGGGATGTGTCAGTTTCAACACCAACGTTGGCATGCAACCATATGTTCTCACTGCCTCTCGTGGTAAATACAAAGAAATCTATGAGCTCCAGTCTGTCATTATCACAAGGCGTCACAACCGACGCATGCACGATTATGGCCAAAATGATAATCCCAATTATTTTAATATTGATATAGATCCCGATTATTTATCACGATCATTCATTGATTTTAGTGTCAAAATATACTTCCACGTTTAAATAAACAGAGCACTGGTTTTCGATGTTTAAAAAAAACTGACGTTGCAATTTTTTTTTTGCAACATATATTGCAATATGAAACTATACGTCCTACATTTCTTAGGCTACATTTTAAAATGTAAAAAATATACTGACTCGCTGCTGGCATCTAACGGTAATTGACCTTCTGTAGTATTTACAGTAGTGGGACTCGTGCATTCACACATACACCCTCATATGACTAATGCAACTCTTGTATATATGTTATTGAAAAACAGAAAGTCAACAGATGGTTTTAGATGTAGCAGTAGTTGTTATCTAAAATAACTTAGTACACATCATATACTTCCTGAAGGGAGTTTCAGTTACTCTTGAAATTCAACACTATCTGCCCTTTTAAGAATATTTTGGAGGGTATATAGTAAATCTGTGAAACTATACATGATATGTGAAGTTCAGGCTACTGCTGTATATCCACATCAGGGGTTCTGTATATTTTTGCCTCTCAGATCTTGCCAAGGGTGCCACTTAGGCCAGATCTGGCAGCTCCTATGATGTGTTGCCTCGGCCAAGTACTCCACCAGTCAGCAAGGAACAAACCCGTGATGCAGCTGCACACCAATGCAGTGTTTTTGGATGAGGGTATAGACTGATGGCAGAGGATAGTGCTGGAGTCATGAGGAGTCATGGGGGGTGGGTTGGTGGCCTTAGACGTGCATGCTCACTTCTACAACCAAAACTTTTCCACTTGGTATATGTGATTTTTGGGTTCAATCTGCACCTGCAAAATGTGGTTTAATACACTGTCTTCTATCAACTACACATGGCTGTACATCACTGTCACAGTAGTTTGTATCAATGGGTCTAGTGTGGAATATCTCTTTGAGTTTTATGTTCTTCGGCAGCCATTTCCCATATAGTACAGTGAGGCGCACTTTTAGGAACTGCCTTTATAGACAGTGTCTCTGATGCTTCATACATCACTTAGTTGTCCCAGTAAACAGCCAATGCAAATCTGTGTTCTGAGTGAAGATGGGAAAAGAAAGTTCTGGATTATCTCTCGTTCTCACACTGTATTTCGCCCTGCTCAGCTTTAACCTCATGTAAACAAGGACTTTGAAAAATAGTGGTTTCTGCATTTGTTTGTACTTGTTTATGTGCTGCAAAATATGAGCTAAAGGCCTCTTTGCTTCAGTGCTTGATTCCCCACAGAATCACTGGTGCAAAGAAAAGAGAACTGGAAGAAGGGAAACAGAGTGATATGAGCGAATAAAGAAAGAAAACATGTCTAAAAAGTACAGGAAGTGGTGAGAGTGATATTTTAGATGTTTGGCTGAACATTGGCTGGTTAGGTCAGACTGGGACTGCTTTGGGAAATGAGGACCACACACACATGCACACAGACCCACACATGCACAGCCCTTTAGCCATTCTAAGACCCTATTTCAGAGCTGTTTCTGATTATGTTTTGAGGGCAATGTATATATGAGGAGACTTCTGTCTGTCTCTCTATTTCCATCACTCCATGCAGCTGTCTTTCTTTTTCTCACTCTCCTTCCCTGGAAATCTCCTCCCTCTTTATTTCCTCCTTTCATGCCCCCTCTCCTGATGTAGTCTGACTCTAATTGTGGTTGTCTTCTAAGTTCCTTTCTTCAAACCATCAAAGTCTGTTTCCTATCAAACTCCTGACTGTAAGAAGACTGATACAGGGTCATTGGCCAGCCAACATGACTGCATCTGGTGCTTGTCAACCACCACGGGCAAACAGGTCTCAGATCAGCACTCTGATTAGAACCAAACTCAGCCCCTGTGGTCCCAGTGGTTCAAACAGCCAGACTAGGGTTTCATCCTCAATGTTTGCCATGTGGAATGCTACCAGAAGCAGCCTGATGAAATAAGCTCTTACGGTTGGACTGTGATCAAACATGACAGCTGTCTAACCTTTAAGTGTCCACTGTTAAAATGAGGATGAGAAATGTTGGCTGCACACTGCACTAGTTTAGAAGTTACTAAGCCAAACAACGTAGCTTGGTGTGACTGTTTTGATTGATCTGAATTATATGAGTTTTAATTAACTCCAATAATCAACCCAAAATATTGACCTAGCCCTCCTATCAAAGTCATGGCTTTGATACTTTCTTTAGGATTTCTAGCAGTTTAATCAGTGGAGCCTTTTGTGTTCAGTTAGGTCCTGCAACATGGTGTTTGGCCTCTTATATTCAGAAAAGCCATGTGAATTTTATTCAACACACGTCTGAATGACTTGCTCAATCACACTGTCTGAGCCTGTGTGCTATGCTGTGGGTAGAAGCATCATACTTTACTATGTGCATTAAAAAGAAATAAAAGGAATACAACAATGTCAGGTAGAATCAGAGAACAACTGGCAAAGATTGCAAGGGTGCCACTTTCTTAACAGCTGTTCCACTTTCACAATGTTCCGCTTTCAAAATGCCGCACATAACTTTTTCCAGACCCATTTTCTCTAGAAACTGATAGATACTGAACATGAAACAGTCAGGATTTTATTGACCTTTTTTTAATCACAGATTGCTGACCTTACCTTGGACTCCCACACTTAATTGGTCTATTTAGTGTTAATGTCTGTCAGTATCTCTAAGGCATTTAAGGGTTTTGTGTGATGAGACACAGAAGCAGACATGAGAGGAAGGGAACGCTTGAAACAAACAAGCAATAAATGGCAGGGAGAACTTTGACAGAGAAGAAAGTGGTCTGTTTCCCACCAAGGCTGGCTGTCAACCATTGACAGCACACTGGAAGTTATCTGAAGCTCAAACCTCCAGACTGCGCTGCTTGCCAAGTCATGAGCGATCTCAACATTTATCATAAGCAAGCAACATGAAAAACAGCTACAGCTTATATATGGTTCAGTCTGCAATATACAACAGTCACAAAGGAAGTGAGGGAGAGAAAATAGTGGAGTGAAATTTGGGATGATTTCACTTGACCTATATGATTATGTCTGTCTCACAACATATCAGTTACCGACCTACTCAGTTAAAGACCAGGTTTCTACTTTGACTATCTGCCTAGTTGAGAAGAAATATGGCAAAATAAGAGCAGGTATCTTAATATTCAGAGCATAAAAAGCAGCTGGGTGATTGGATTGAGACGTAAATCTCGGGGGAGGAAGTGAGGTAGAATGTGATCTTACTTATCATAACATCCAATCTTTTACAAAATGATTTATTTTTTTTTGTTTGGGATAAAGCTGTTGAAAGATTATATTCTGTACAACTATTCATCATTCATGTTGACCATACAAATCTAATTCAATATGAATGTCACAGAGCAGATTTTTATTTATTTTTTTTACTAAAGGGGAATATCAACCCAGTAAATAAGTGGAATTCCAGTTCAGATTATCAAAAGAAGTGAAGCAGTCTTTAAGAAGGTTGCTAACGAAGCAAAGTAAAGTCCCTTTACCATGTGGTAGAGGTAAGTACAATCTGGCTGCATACTCCTCTTCCTCTTCTTCCTCCTCCTCTTCCTCTGAGTCTGGCTCAGCCACGTCGCCTAACAACAGGTTGCCATGAGGATTGGCCGATTGTGGATGTGATTGGTCAATGACAGATGATGGACAGGAGGGAGAGGGCATTGGAGAACCTATGGAAGAACACAACCAAACAAACAAAAAAAAAAAAAGGAATGATGAATTTGAATAATGAATAAAAGTAACAACAACAATCTGAGTGAGAAAGAAATGATTTAGCAATGAAGTATGATGATGTCTGCTGATAGTGTGATTTAGGATTGTGCCATGAGACTGATAGATTTACAGCCACTGAAGGGGATTCCTGAGTTGGAATTGCCAAATACAAAAGGAGTCCCACAGAGAGCATGGTCCCTCCAAGCTGCTGCCCTAACCTTCACAAACACTATTCATTCAGGATTCAGCTTTTTGGCTGCGGCACCCTCCTCATCCCTCTCCCCTTTCAAATTCCACATTGAATCTTCTCTATCACTGATGTGTCATTGAAAGAGAACTTGGTCCAAGTTTTTGGACTGTGTGAGGTATCGGGCCGTGCATCAGACAGAGTTGGCTACATGTTGTGCCTGTGTGAGACCAGACTAACAAGCAGAGTGTGCAAAATCAATTGTGTATCGATGTGGTAACCTTGGCATTTAGTGTCTTCTAAATGTTAAATAGCCCTGCTCTCTGTTTGCACATGTGCACATTTGTGTTTGGGAGTCTTTGTGTGTGTGTTTAGCCAAGACAGATAACTCTGTCCAGCCTTGCATTCCATACAAATGTGCTGGCCCCAAAGAATTTAATTAGTTGTTGAAAAAACACACATTTCATTAGCAGCACTTGCCATGGTGGCTAGCTTTATAGATAAAAAATGTGACATGTCTCTTTCTAAATCTCTTGATCCTTCACATTTGCAAGCAAGGAGGTAAAAATTTAAATACAAAATCAGTGTTAGGTTATTCGCAGGAAAATAATTGCAATCTTGTTCGGCTGAGCCTTTATAGAAATGCTGAGATTGCGACACACAGCTCTGTCCCCTCCTCTCTCAAACACACACATATCTCTGTTGTATTATATTTTAAAGGGTTATGGTTTAATATTTTAAACAAAATGGTCAGAACATCACACACTCTGTATATAATGCTTTCACTTGAGTTGAGAAAGAGACCCACTGAAGACATTTCAAACACACAGCCAATTTTCTCCTTTGCAGCTATCTACTGTATACTGAATGTATATTTAATAGAAAATGCCATAAATGTGGCATTTTCTATTAAATACTCAACCCCCAGTATCTCTCCTAGAGTGATGTTGTGGATAAAAAAAAAAAGGAAAAAAGGATAAAGTCTGCTGGCGTTTGCTGGGGAAACAGGAACAACATAGGATTAGTGCTACATGTGGGCAATATCCAACAGCAGACACGCTCCACTGGTTCGACTGCAAACTTTGAGCAGAATTGATCAGCACTGCACTGGTTGTGTATGAGAAGTCCTTCACCTGGATTCATCCTACTGAGACATTTTATTCCATTTCAAAACATGTACGCCTGAATGTGTTTTATTGTCATTAACATTATCAAAATGCTTGATTTCCTTGGACAGTTTATTTACTCCATGATAGTCAAAAGAGTGCTCAATACACACACATACTTGTCAGGAGATACATCCATGGCTGGTTTTGGTCTACATATGGGATTTGTTGAAAATATATATATATAACATAGATATCAACAGACTTATGTTTCAACAAGGAAGAAAATAAACACATTGGTGTCATGATTGGAGGCCCTTTTTCTTTTACTCATTACCAACAGCTGGCTTTGAGCTCACCAGAGACTGAATATGTTCCTGATTTTTCTACTGTGGCGATATATTAGTACAATGCCTTCATCTGCCTGCTCCTCAATATTTGCAAACTTTTCTTTGAAATATTACATCAATGTAAACTCGATGTAGTACTTTTACATCACTAAGGGGTTTCCAAAATGATTGGCACATAATGTAATTCTTATCTGTTCCATGCACCAGCAATAGTTAACAATGTAGACATTGAGACTCAAAGCCAACGGTTCCCACACTAAGGAGCAACATGTTTAATTTTCCAAGGTCTCAGCCATGGTGAAGTCTCTACCAGCGCCAAGAAAAGAGAAATTGAGATCTCAGTTTTCAAATAACCATACAGCACATGAAACAATTACTGCAGTGTGTGTGTCTGTGTGTGTGTGTGTGTGTGCGTGTGTGTGTGTGTGTCTGTGTGTGTGTGTGTGTGTGTGTGTGAGTGTGTGTGTGTGTGTGTGTGTGTGTGTCTGTCTGTCTGTCAGAGCGCAGGTAATAAAACCATCATTAGCTGGTTTGTTCCTACAGAGTGGTGGTGTTTGTTGTGCCAAAGGGTTTGGATTCAGATCCAAGTCCAGTGTACTCTCAGTAGTACAACACTGCCTGAAGGACACACACACACATGCACACACACACACACACACACACACACACACACACACTCACACGCACGCACACATACATACGCACACACACACACACACACACACACACAGGCAGACAAACACACAAACTCTGTGCTCTAAAAACAAACTGTACAACAAGAATGAACAAGTGCCTGGTGTGTGTACAGCCAAGTCAGAACAGAGTATGTCCATGATGTGCTCAGCGTAACACACTCTCAGAGCTGCAGTTTCATGAGGCCAGAGACCTTCTACTGTGTTAGCCATTAACATTTCCATCTGTGCTGCTCTGAAAATATTGTGTCTCTGTCTACAACAAAAGAATAACCTTACCTACTGAAATTCTTGACTCATGGAATTATGTGTATACATGTGTGTGTGCGTGTGTGTGTGTCTCTGTGTGTGTGTGTGTGTGTGTGTATGTTGTACTAAATGGGTCACAGGCAGATATTGTGATTGTCAAAATGCAGCTGTCCAGTTTGCTCCATGGGGACACGGTGTTAAGATCAGCTATGATTGCTTGGAAGCTTTCTGTTCTTTCTCAAGACAATGTTCTTTAAAGGCTCTGATCAATGGAGTAAAAATAACGCTGCAATGAAATACTCAGTCTGTCAAATGGCTAGGTGCCTCCTGGCATCTCCCCACAGTGCCTGAGGGAACGAGGTAATGCCGCATTCATCATGAGGGAATAACCGGCAGAACAACTTGGCGCTTCAAAGACTTGGAAGTGTTCTAGTGTCTGAGCTGAAGCCACCAAGACTCTCAAAATGAAATGTTTAGGAGGCTTTGCTGCTCTTGATCTGCCTTTTTTTTTTTTTACACTCAGCACGCATGAATGTAATTACGATATTTTGCATTTTATAAAGGCAAAAAAAAATCTAAACTAATATGAGTAATAAATTATTAGAAATTAAATTACTTGATTTTTTTCATCCTTTTCAATAAACTCCAAAGTGGGATGTAACCTGAGGTTTACAGTACAGTGTTTTTCTCACGCATGCATCATTACAATAGGAGGTACTGTTCCCCTAACCCAGCCAACGCCTGCCTGCATTCTTTGCTCCCCTCTCCCCCTCTCAGCAAGACTAAGTAGCTGAAAGAGGACTTTAGGAAGAAGCAGGTGAAGGACCTTGGTGGAGAGGGTGGACAGGTCCAAGTGCTTTGGTGTCCACATCACCAAGGGCCCGACCTAGGCGCTGCATACTGACTCAAAGGCAAAGCAGAGACTGCTTTACCTCAGACGGTTTCCGCTTAAATACCGAGGAATTTCTACTCCAGCGGAAAACTAGAGTGTCCTGAAAGGGAACATGACTACCTTGTAGGGGAGGAAGACCCCACTAGGGTCATAAATGAGGTCACTGGCCCCCAATCACACACATACTGTATATTTATGGCTATTCCTATTTTATTCAAACTCTTTTTAAGGCATACATTGAAGGAACTGGCGGTTTTGCAACTTCTATGATTACATGTGAGAAATAAAAGTGATTGATTGATTGTATGGAGCAGTGGCATCAGAGAGGAGCCGACCACCTCTGCTGGTACACACATGTTTGACCTATTTGCATACAAGCTCATTCAACAAACCTGTCACACATCATGCCGTAGCATTTTCAATTATGAGCAAAACGTGGCAAAATATAACCATGGTAAAAAAAGAACAGATGGCAAGAAAGGCAAGGAGGAGAGCAGGGAGAGAAGAAATCCAGCGGAGAGCAATGGGGCTACAGAAGAGACTCTAAAGGATACACACACTCTTAGTTCATGGAAAGAATAAAGTTCACACAAACACCCTTAAGGAACACGCAAGAGCACCATACAGATCCTGTACAATGTTCACTTTATTCAAGTGTGTCTCCAACATCCTTTACTGAAATCAATGTTGAATAAAGGACTTGAAAAGAATATTCCAGTCTAAGTATTCCTACCCATTGTGTTTTATAGAACCAACTTAAACACTTTTATTATGACGTTTTTTGTTATTATGAAGTTTTGTTACTGGAGGTAACTGGCAATTCACTGAAAGTTCTTGCTTCTTATTGTTTAGTTGAATCAGAATGAACTATGTTAACAAGAACAGTCTGCGAGATGTTTTTGAAGAGAGCTGGAGACATTTGCTTGATGGTAACAGGACATATTTGGGGTCAGACGGTGGCTGAAGAAGCCCCCTGTGTACTTTAGCAATGACTGCTTTATGTCGTTGAGAAAATCTGCAGAGCTTTTAACCCCGTAGCCTTGTCACACAAAACAAGTGCAACCTTAGATCTCAGCCAGCTGTTGTGTGTGTGTGTGTGTGTGTGTGTGTGAGTGTGTCTCTCTGTTTGAACACCTGGCTCCTTCAGTGCCCTCCTCATTCTTCATCCCCGCTTGGCTTGGTTTTGGCAGACACACACACACACACACACACACACACACACACACACACACACACAGATCCCCTAGGTAGCTCCCTCTGTACTCTCTCTCTGTGTTCTTGGCCTCTCTCTCCAGTCTCGTTCGCTACTTTGTATCTTTCCTCCTGTTTTCCTGTGAACTCTTGCCCACCCTGGTCACCCCCAGCTGTGCAGCACAGTAGGTGTGTTCTACTTTGCTTCGTAAAGTTTCCCTGGATAAACCAATAACAGCTACATTTACATTTGAATGCAAATCATCGCAAGTTAAAGCTTCTACATCTTGACAGTAATTGCTTTTCAAACATTCCCTGGACAAATGAAGCACCAAAGAAGTAGAAGTAATTTAAAGTTAGGATGCAATATACTACAAAGACTAATACAGACAGTACACAAATGTTGGATGTCCTGTTCTGTAGCAAAACAGCCTCTGTAGAGGACTGATAGTGATGATGATCAATAGCAGTGCACAGCAATCCCTTCAACACCTGTTAACATTTTTGACAGGAATCAACAGAACTCATTTTATGGACACTATTGGATTGCAAAATTGTGACTGTAATAAGTCTGTCCTGCCTGTCTACCTGCCTACCTACCTGTCTACCTGCCTGTGCACCTGCCTGTCTACCTGCCTGCCTGTC
>CALSBV010012191.1:2057215-2069239 GCA_943590825.1 Bovichtus diacanthus | reverse complement strand
CACACACACACACACACACACACTGTCTCCTATAATCTGCAAATACATCTATTATAATCTGATAAAACCTGCAGAGAAAGAAAATCCTCGGACCCCAGGGTTCACTTCCACTGCCTTCACGTTGTTCTTCTCAGAACATCTAGGAAACACCAAATTCCATAAAAAATCTAATCAATTGTGACACTGTACTTCCATATAAGGAAACACCATATTCATATTTTTCTTATATACAAAAACTGATAGGGGTGGGTGATATGACCATAAAATAATATCACACTATTCCAGTGTATTTTTGATAATAATAATTATAATATATATATATATATATATATATTATTGCTAACCCAATTAAACATTCTTTCTAAATTTTATGCATATTTCATATATATATTATACTGTACAAATATGTATCAGTTACTTTTCGAAATCCAACTCTTCACATCGGCATAAATTAGATCCACCGCACAGCACTTATTTAAAAAGAAAATATCACTTAAAAGCCGGTTCACCTTTTACTATCATTATTTCTTTCTTCTAAAACAGTGGGAAAGAACACCAAGAGTTGAGTTTTCATTAAAACTAAATTATGACTGGTGTTTTAACTGCATGCAAAATTAATCGGAGCACACAAGGCCAAAGTGCCTCCTAAGTTACCTTATGAACGGTTGCTGATAAGCAATGTAGCATTTAAAAGGACATCTGTTATGGAGTCCAGCGCAGTGCTCTCTCCACATAAAAGGTACTGGGACTACATCACTTCCAGCGAACTTCATGGAGATCAGTGAAGGCAAAACAGCATTAGCAATCTGTTTTAGCAAAATATCCTCTGGTCTAGCTCAGCTACAAATACAATAACACAGAATCCGCCAGCAGGTTGGCGGGTCGGTCACTACCGAGCCTGTTTGTAACCGGTCATGACAACATTATCTTCACTCCACCTGTCTCTCCTCTGCTCCGCTCCAAACACCAGAGCAGAGGATATTAATGATCGCTCATTTTTGCAGTGGAAACCCTGTTGCAGCAACAACGCCGTGTCTCGTCATTATGTCATAATATTGCCCTTATCACAATATCATTTTTTAAATCATATTATTCTGGTATTATCTGAACAATATGATATGGCACAGCCCTAATTATTGATATTGAACAGCTCTATTAGTGGTTACACACATGATGCAACATGGGTCATTTATTGTGTTCTTAACAAGTGTTGCGTTACGCTGTCATGTGTTAACCTCTGGGTTTGACTAAGCATCCAAGGTTGTTCTTACACCCAAAATAAAAATCAGTCAATCAGACAAATGTGGCTTTAACATTCTCAGACATATTTGTTCATGCATGTCTTAATAAGCCTGGACCCTCAAAGAGATATTGACACTGCTATCTGTGAGAATCATAGACACACATTCAATGGACCCAGCTGATCCCAACACTGAAATGTTGAAGCAGTTATTGCCTAACAGTTATTGCTACCACGGCATGTTGAAGCATGAAAAGCAAACCTACTGACAATTCAAAGCAAGCTGCTCATATCAGTCCATTAATAAAAAATAAAGATTGAAAATACATCATTAGTTCACAGCTTCACATACATTCAAATTTGTTTCCACGGTATAATTAGAAATTATTACTCAGTTGCCATACTAGTAAGTCATTGACTATCCTGTATTTAAATCCCTTTGTATTTTTTTTTTAAAGATAAGATAGAACTTTATTTATCCAGAGGGAAATTGTTGATTAACCTTTTCTATCAAGCCGGGACTACAATAATAATGAACACCACAACAAGTGGGGTGCTCCATAATAATACAGTGCAGAACTTCATAAATATTCTGCCGTATACTAACTTTACCAAACCTTCTTTTGGTGTTCCGTTCCACCGTGGAATGCAGCAGCTGTGTGTGCTGGTTGACTGACTGCATGTTCTCTCACAGTGGTTGGTCTGAAACTCACAGTCCACCTAATCCACTAAAACATTCCAGAGAAGCAGAAAAAGCCCAACTATGTGCACATACAAATCACCTTGACGAATGTCAAATACATCTATTCAAATATAATTAGTCCCATGCACAATGGCTTCCGAAACGAAAGCTCGGCCACCTTCTTACTATTATTCAAAGCCACACATTACAAATAATCATATTTTTAAATCCCACCCACTCATATCACACACAGCATCAATATCAACAACCACTGGAAAGTAATCTCTACGTTGTGTTGTCACCTGCACCTGCCTTTAGTTTCTGCAGACACATTTTATCAAACAACTATTTTTAACCCACCCTTCTTAGAAACATATGTGAGCAAATAGAAGCAAATGTGTATATGTATGCAGAATTACCATTTGACCTTTTGTGCAGAATGGTCTATGAATTTGATATAAAAAGGATTCACAATTTTATAGCCCCTTTATTCTCACTCTGACGTCTTATCATTCCTAATAGGGCCGCTGGAATCTTAATCAGTTACACATGTTCTTCTCTCTAACACCGTCTCTGCCCTCCTTTCTTTACGATCTGTCCATCCACAGTCGTTTTTAAGATTTTTTTTTTCTCACAGTGACACATTAATTCCTTTAATCCATCACTTACTTCCTCTTTTGCTCCATAAATCACACACATTTTTAGGAGCATCTCAAAATTTATGTTTCTAATTGAAAAGGTAACAGTGGGGGTGTAGGCAGTAAGAGGAGAACACTGAAAGAGAGAGAAGCACACAGAGAGAAAGTAATGGAATGCAAATCTCTGTGTCTGGAAGCGATTAGGCAAAAAGCTAAAGCCCGTCTTCTCTTTCTGTGCCCGAGCACCAGCACACAGTGCAGCCACACTAACCCTCACCTCAACACACACACACACACACACACACCAACTTGTCTTTCACAATACACAATGGTATAAGCAGAAGCGTTAAATTGTCAGAAAGTCACATTAGATGGGCTGATACTGTCCGAGGTTAACCCTCATTTCACTGGGTAAATACAGCTGACCCACCTCTATCGAGGTGAAAGGCAGCACGATATGAATGAAATCCCATTTTACGTTAATCATTCTTTCCATTATTCAGTTGTGAAAACAACATAGTCATTTAATCATTTTTTTATTACACATTACACAGCAGGATTTGTGTTTACTTTTGAAAAACATGAAAAAATAAAAGACCAGACTTATGTGTCATTGTAAAAATGCATGTGGTATTTTTGAATTAAAAAATATATATTACAAAAACAAAATAGAAGACCAATAGATTTGAGATGAAAACTCTTTGATTGAAGAGAAAGAATGTGAGCCTAATAAATAAAGTTAGAACACAGTGTCGCCATGTCCCTAGTTCATGAACAAAAGCTTGCTTTTGTGCGCCAAAGCAGTGGGCCGACCTGTCTTCATCTTCAGCTGGAGATAAGAGAAAAAGCAACAGTAAAGTGAATTTATGTAAAAGTAATCCTTAAAATACAAATGTTTTCCAAGTGAAATAATTATTTTTGAAGGATCCTTTGCATTAAATTAGAACTACACATCGTAGTACATAGCATCACATTAAAGTTGAATGAAATTAGATCAAATAAGAACAAATGAAAACTTTTAAGAACTATAGTTATTTTAAGTGCTGGCAGCTTTTCGTCTAACGTCATAGTTCACAGTTCATTCTATCGGCAGGGGAGATTTCACGTTTAATGGGTTACAAGAAACTTTTAGTATCTAATGTAATGTAATGTCGGGTGTTCCAGGGCCTGTTGGCTGATAGCTGTCCACCTATGTCTGTTGTTGCCTGGACTGAATTCTTAACTGTCCTCTGCTCACCAGCACATCACACAGCAGTCAGACGCAGGCATGAGGAGGAAACAAATATAAAAAAGATTCAACACTGGTCACAAGGAGACATCTAGGGGCTGAAATGTTTTTGGTAACTCAGCCAACTATGACTGACAGCATTTTGTCCTGACTGTTTCTCATTATGTCCTCCATTGATTGGTACCCTAATTAAGGTAATATCCTCCATCTCCATTCCCTTTCAATATTGCCCCCTAACGTAATAGCTTCAAAATTAAAACCAGACCTTGAGGCTAATGCTTACTATATGATTAACCACTGAAATATTTATACATGTGTGTGTCACTGTGTGTGTGTGTGTGTGTGTGTGTGCTGTAAGAGAATTGTAGCGCAGAGATCAAATATTGCAGTCACTAACTGATTGGCAGCCTTTGCTAGTCGCTGCAGAAGAAGCTGACAGTGATTTAGATAAATACGAGCTGAAATTACTGGTTGGCGTGTGGACTAGTAGGTGACTGAGTGAGATCGAAACATGTAATAAATACAATAAAAGGAATGCTTGCTTGACTAACTGACTGATTGTCGACTTTGTGACTAACTTGCTGCCTGATTTAACCTTATAGACTTAAGTTCGGAAAGTGTGACCAAAGCCAAGACTTCGGGGAAAAAAAGGGGAAAAGGGCCAAAAGAGAGAGCACAAAGGCAGTGGATGAAGAAAAAAGATGGAAATAA
The DNA here is from genome assembly GCA_943590825.1 of Bovichtus diacanthus. Classification (NCBI taxonomy): domain Eukaryota; kingdom Metazoa; phylum Chordata; class Actinopteri; order Perciformes; family Bovichtidae; genus Bovichtus; species Bovichtus diacanthus. The sequence goes on along the minus strand of CALSBV010012191.1, from coordinate 2,064,740 downwards.
AATAATATGAGAAAGCTGAGAATGAGAAAAGAAAGAAAAATGAGAGAGAAGGGAAAATGTAGGAAGATAAAATACACGGTGCTTGGTTAAGTTTCCCTCTCCCTCTCTCCTGCCACTTTTTCACCAAATCAAATCATGAGGCCCCAGTCTGGCAATATTTTTTACACACACACACACACAAACTGATTGACTGCGAGTTTACATTCAGTCAGTGAATTCACACAATGAGAGGCAATTGACTAGAGAGCAAGCAATTTCCCAAGGCCTGCAGTCACACACACACATACACACGCCACGTCGTGTAGCTTGAAGAAAAGAAACGACAATGAATCCAGTCGTCTACCTTGTCCGTAGTACTCCAGTGTCGCCCGGCTTAAAGGGTTAATGCTCCCAAAAACACATAGGATCCCTTCAGGCACGCATGAGTCTTCCTGCTGCTGAGGGGGAAATAATAATACACCTCCGTCTCTGTCCTCCCCGCTTTTTTTCCTCTCTGTTCTTTGGAAAAGATATAAAAAGCACGAGCCCTGTTTTCTGAGGTTTGTCCTCGCTTCAGCCTGTCTGTGGGACTGCCTCAGTCTTTCCTCTCACTTCTTCTCTTCCAGCCTCTGCGCTCCAAGTGAGGGATGGAGAATGAAAAAACACTGGTGGGAAAAAAGACAAACCTCCTGCTTCCTCTCCTCTTTTCCCTTCTTTTTTCTCTTCTCGGTCAGTTAAAGAAAATGCATATTTATCTTCCTTGACTCTCTACTCCGGTTCCTTTCTCTCTCTCTCTCTGCTTTTTCGCTGCGCACGCGTGTGTGTGTGTGTATGTGTGTGTGAGAGAGAGCACCGTATCCTCGCCTGACTCTGCCACCTCTGCTGTGTGTGTGCCTGTTTGCCTCCCTCTCCCTCTCCGTCTCTCTCCCCTCTCTCTCCCCCTCTCTGCTCCTGTAAGTTTGAAGCGCTCCTGCTGGCTGAGCGAGGAGGGAGGCGGAGCCGCGAGGACAGAGGAGCGGAGGGAAGAAGGGGATTGGCCGACACAAAGGGGGGTGAGTGAAACAGAGAGAGAGGAGAGTGAGAGGGGGAAAGAAGGGGAGGGAGGGAGGGGAGAGGGGCGGGATTTCGGCATTTGGAGGCAGGAGGTGTAGATGTGTGGAGTGAGAGAAGGAGGAGGAGGGCGGCCCCCCCCCCCTCCCTCTCTGCATTCTTTTGCTCTGATCTCCCCGATTTCCCGACCACATATGTATTCATAGCACAGAAACTACACCTCTCAGCCGCTCACACATGATCTCTCTCATAGACTGTGTGCGTGCGCGCGCGCGCGTGTGTGTGTGCAGAGTTTGAGGCAGCTGTATAAACTAAAGGTACTGAGAGAGAGAAAGAGAGGGGCACTAGGCTTAACTAAAAGGGACTCTGCAGCACATGAAGCCATGCATTGATAGACACACACACAAACACACACACAAACTCGGAGGTGTGTGTGATCCTCCATATCTGTCTCATTATCATAGAAATGGAAGAATTGTTAGAATTAGCTTTAAAGGCCAAGTAAGTGCGTATACAGGGAATTTGACGCTGTGATTTATAAATATATTACGACAACATTTGAAATTGTAATGTTTTCAATACAATTTAAATGCATCATAATAATAATAATAATAATAAATCTAAAATAGCAAGTATAGTGAGATATTGTGTTAAGTGTCCGTGCGTGTTTAAACGGTGATGAGTGCAAACTACAATGTGTGTGATGTGTGTTCCTGAGTCCACTGCCTTCTGTAGCTGTGTATTTCTGAGAAAATCTGAAAACCTTTCATATTGATTTTTTTTTCAGAATAATCAGAATAATTGTATTTTATTCTCTTAGTGATATATTTTTTATTCACTGCATATTATTTTTAATGCATTGCAATAATCTAATAAACCACAGTTCAAATAATACAGCTGAATAAAACTGATGTTAAATGTAGTTTATTAAAATTGTTATTATAAATATTTATTCATTTGGGTATGTTCTTTGAATTTGGCTGAATATTTGTTTCTGTGGTGTACAACATAGTATTTATTGTTTAATTGATAAAAGTAAGTGAGGTAAGAGGTGTATATTTAACATAAGCTTAAAGCAGCATAGGTGTTTATTTTAAGTATGAATGGAACTAAGAAATAAATACATTTTTGGTGTAAATATATCTAACAGTAGAGATCAGTCTGTCCAGTTTTTTAAAATGCTAATCTTCATTCACAAACATTTATATTAATGATAACACAAACTTTATAATACATAAATCACACTCGCACACGGTTTCTTTCTTCACAGGCACACACGCACATGCCATTTGTGCATTGCTGCTCGTCCTTCTAGTAATATCTGTGTAACAAGGGACTGAGGATATCGCTTGGAAGGAAATTGACATTCATTCCATTATTTCACACATGAGCAGCTTTTCACTGTGTTATCCTGCACACACAAGCATGAACACACACAAGCATGAACAAGTGCCTCTGACATTTTAGAGAACACTTAAATGTCCTCCGTTCCCGTTCTCCAAAGAGAGGATCGACAGAGCAACATGAGCTCAGTTTGGATGTCTTTACAGCACAAGACATGGAGCATAATACCACCAGAGGATAAGAGAGCATCGATACACACACATCCGCTTCGACAACGCAGAGGCAGGCTGAGTTTAGTGAAGAACTCTGAGTGTGGTGTTCTCTGGACCAGCTGTGACATTGACAAGCAATACAACTCCATGTCTACGCCCAAAAAGTTAGGTAAAAGTTTTTTAGGGTTGAACAAAAAAAACAAAACAAAGAATGTCACAAGTGAGCACATATGTTTTGCAGGCGTTATGCGGTGTAGTCTATATGAGCAGAACGATGCAGAGGGGAACGGGGATATTCATAATCCAAAACTTGCATCAAGATGATGCTTCCCCTTTAAGCACTACTGATTTATAACCTCCATCCAGGCCCCAAGAAAGCTGAGCTGTGTTTGCTATGGCAGCAGAAAGCTTGGACTGTATGTGCCCTACACCTGGCTTCTGTAGAGTGTAATGGCTCGAAGGTTTGGTTCATGCTTTACATTGAAATCCAAGAACCAAGTGCTGTCCATGCTGACTGCACACTAGACAAGTAGACAAATGTTTTCTTTCTACAGTCCGTAGTTTCAGCACATCCAGGTTGGATGGTGTGACAGATTCTACATTTCAAAAATGAGGTGGAACCAGTGGAACCAATGGAACCAGCGATTGTGGATGTTTTAGACATGTAGACCCTATGACTCATACATAGAGGTAAGGTTAGACATCAGTTATATGTTCTCCATAAAGTCCATCGGAAATTTCAATTCTAACTGTTTGTCTAGGAAAATATAAAATTCAAAATTCAAAAGGAGGAAAAAACGTTTTTGAGACATATTTATGACATAATGTCTAAGCTTTAACACTCTGAGTGGGCATTTCCCTTGGCATCGGTTGACTGACAACTGAGAGTGGGCGCTTCTAAGACAAGTGCTATCAACTTCTGTTGTGCGCTACTGACAGGGGAAACAAATCCGCATAGCATTAGTTGTTGACTATTAGCAAATTAAGTTTTCTCACAACGTTTGCGAACACCCATCGTGTTGTTAAGTTTTATAGAAGGGAGGTTATGTCAGCAATCTTTCTTTAATTGGTCCAAATGTGGTGGATAGAAAATTGAGTGTGCTGAGGTAACAAATAACAAAATGTCTAACAGCTTCAGAGTCCCAGCTGTTAACTGTTAGGCTGTTGGAACTAAAGTCATGTAACAAACGGTTTTCCGTGACGCATCACACAGATATTGGGAGGTAGTTGGTTGCAAAGAGAAGAACAGTAATGTAGGGGGTGGTGTCACTGCATAATGACGAATACAAATATATTTTTGGCAATTTTGACCACAAATCAAAACACATGTATACAAGAGAGTACACTGATTTCTTAGAAAAATTATCATTTTCATTTCAGTTAGACTTTAAGAATTTCTGCTAGGAATGAAACACAAATATCATCGGACCTGATGAAATCAAACAGGGGACTAAAGAGGAAAAAGAAAGCATGAGATGAATGTGTAACAATACAAAATCTATCCATACGTAAGATACAAGGAAATAAATGGACGTTTTATATCCTGTCATACAATTAAGCCATTTCTTTAAATTAGCTTATTTAATTCTGAAATGTAAAGATAAATAATCTTGTGCCAAATAACTACTTTAGTCATGACACACACAACCGTACACACAGCCTACATATTTTATGAAACTATATATCATCATCTTCATCATCACACACACGCACACACACACACACGCACACACACACACAGCTAATGATATAAGCATCATCTCCCATAGAGGTTAATGGATTATGGATTTTGGCAGACTGGCAAGGAGATGAGGATATTACGTGTATAGTTATCCTTAATTCTTAATGCCACTGCTTTTATTACATACTTGCCTGATATACAATCACTGTGTCTCTATCTTTGTACCTATGTATGTACATGATGTACTGTATGTATCTCTCTTTCTCTCTATCCTGGTCTCTTTATCTATCTATCAATCCATCTGTCTATATTGTAAATGCTTCCATGCAGGGTCTGAAATTAGAACCCGCCATATGCTGGTAAATTGAAGGCAGTGACAAGCAAAGAAACAAGGATGAAATAAACAGACGTGCGTACACACAGGCCCGTCCCCAGAAATAGCTGGACCGCTGAAAGGGTCGAGTGAATGGGCTCCCCAAATCTGCTTTACTCATATTATCTCTCCTACTCAGCACATACAGTGCATACGGACTTACTCAGGGATGGTTGTGTACAGAGCCAGTACAGGCCTGTGAGACATTAAACCGTTTGCCATTGCCACACGGTCACACCTGACACCCCCGTGCTCCCACTACAATCCTTCCTACTTTAAAACACTTAGCTCTGCCTCTCGGCCTAAGAGTAAGTATACCTATACAGAACAGAATGAATTTCAGTAGAATCTTAAGATAAGTCAATATTAACAATAGCATTTATTATGAAATTGTAGAAAATATAAAGCAGTAAAATACAACACTAAGCTTTGGCTCTGATGGCTCGTAATTAGTCCAGTCTTCAAAATCTTTTACAATTAGCTTTGGTTACAGAATGTAAAGATAGGCTTATAGGCTATGGTTGCATAGCACCTGTACATTATAGATAACAATGCTCTTATTAATTTTACCAGCTTCGTCAGCCCCATTCAAACTACCTTGCCCAGATTTACCTTTTTATACGTTTTCATATACAAAATACTAGGTTATGGCTAAGGATACTGCCCAGTGTGCCCAGCTAATGAAACTTTGTTGTCCTCACAGAGTTTAATTTTGTCCACACATGCTTGCGTTCATATGTGTGTTATCGTCTCTTATCAACTATGATACAATATATAATTTATTAACTTATTATTTCATATTACACAGGCTAATGATAAAATAACATAAGTTATAGCATTACTAATAATTAGTCAATATTACAAATGATGATTTCACAGTTACCAAAGAAACTTGCCTGCAAAAGTGGCAGGCAGGGAAACAAGTTAATTTTAGACCCTGCTTCCATGCGTCTGTCACTGGCCTGGGGTCCACTCAGAGTCCACCTGATGGATACCCTGGTACAGCACGATGGAAGCCAGTGAATCTTCCAACAACAGACTAATAATAGTGTCAGATCAGTATAAATAAGTATAAAAGGCACACATTTCTGTGATATTTGATTAAAAACACAAAGGCACTGTTCTTGTGAAAAGATTTCAACACTGTCAAAGTGATTGTGCTTTGTTGTAGTTAAAGATTGTTGAGTCCCCCCCCCCGTTAATTGCAGATGATAACTTGGTGGTTTGGATTTCCACTGTGAGGAAAAGGATTGGAGTCTATGAAACTGAACCTTCCTATATAATTAATGAGTAATGAGTATTTAGTATTCCAAGCTGATCTTGTGAGTGTTGCATTGCATGTTAAATCAATAAAGTACAACACACTTGTCAGTATAATCCATGCTGATACAGCTATTTTTGGGATGGTGCAACAATCATATCCACTTTACGCGGCATTAGCCAGATGTGCAGACTGTGACATACTCTCCTTTTTCATTCTTCACTCAACTACTTCTGTCACTTTCCGTGTTTACAACCAAGTGCAACACCATGAGTGCCTGCACGGGTCGACCGTGGCAACTGTTCTCCTCATTTGAACGTTCTCACGTCTCACCCGTCCCTTTGACAGCCTTTTCCCTTTGAGTGTGGCCGTTCAGAACAGCTATAAAAACTTTGGCATTCTAACGGACGGTCATACGACACGTCGTTCAAACTTATTTGATTTCACACATACTCCGGCCTGTACTCATGCTGTTTTCTATTGAAATGACAAAGGCTCCCGAATGTAGACCAGAAAACAAGCCAGAACATGGCGCGTCTACTTGATGACGGAATATGCAAAGGTAGATTGGTCAAGCAATAGAAGATTCTACCTAAAGCTTGTGTATCTGCACACACTGTGGTGCTACTTGGCAAGAACACACGTGATGCTAAGTTTCACATTTCACACTACAATGTCCGAATGTAAAGTTTCAGCTGTACTGTACTTTTTCCACTGATGAGGGAACGTTTTCCTTGGTCCCATGCAGAGTCAAATAGAAAATGCACATGTACATACACTTTCCGTTTCCAGCTGTTAATGTAGACACCTAAACCTCCTCGAACATAAAGCCTCATTGCTACTGATCCAGTGCCACATACTCTCCAACACACTGGTTTGGGGCAATAGCACTCATTACAACAACTGCTCAACATTAGCCACAGTCAGCTTGAATATTAAGTATTATATTATTGAATTTTGTCTTTTGCTCACTTAACAGTTACCAGATGTTTTACATAAGCTTCCTATCAGTATAAAATTCTAGTGCTTATTCAGATGAAATAAAATGAACTATTTTTTTCTCGTCACCTCCAGTTATCAGTTCTCTTTGTAATTTGTAATAATATGTAATAACATACTTTACTTTTAAATGTCGGACCAATGGAAAGTCAATAGTTTTACCTGTCTGTAAGGTATTTTATGTGTTCCATAAATTGATGTGTTTCATACATTTCTTAATGTTTTCCCACATTGAATATAAACGTCAGTGAGAAAAACATGGTTTTCAGTTGACCTATTTTATATCCCAAAACCCAGTAGAAAGAGAAAGCTGGAGAGAGGGGTTTGGACTCACTCGACGGTTCTCTTTTTTCTTTTTCTCAATCTCCGTCCTTCCAGCAGTGAGGCTTTTCTAACACCAGTGTATTTACTGGTGCCCCCCACTGACACAAACAATATAGACTCTATAGGCCTTCAGTGTGTGTGTGTGGTGTGTGATCGATAGAGAGAGGGGGAGGTGTGTGTCTAGGTTTCAGTGCAAGTTCAGCTGTTCCCGCCATTTAAATGTGTGTAGGAACATGTGTGATACGGGTCCCTAAGCTCTTTCATTCCATTGTAAGGGACCCCTACTGGGCAAGTTCACAACC
>CALSBV010012191.1:2000703-2041234 GCA_943590825.1 Bovichtus diacanthus | reverse complement strand
ACACACACACACACACACACACACACACACACACACACACACACACAGCGATGTCTGCCCATCAGGAGCCTCTTGTGGTTCTGTGTCCTCCTCAAGGACACTACAACATGTGGACAGGAGGAGCCAGGGATCAAACCATCAACTGTCATTAGTGAACAACACACTCCACTTCCTGAGCTACAGCCGGCCCAAACAGAAAGACATGGAAAAGAAGAAATAGATTCATAATAATACATTTCTGGCTAAAAAGCAGCTGGCACTGGAACACACTGTATGTACTGCTTTGACCAACACTGACATCCTCAAAGTAAGTTCTATATATTTAGAACATGCAGTGCATCAATGAATGTTGCCTTTTTTATACATTTATAAATATATATACATATATTATAATTCAGCTGTATCTTTTCACTGTCAAGTGTGTAGAGTCAGAGAGAAACCTGCAACTGAACTTGAGGAATGTGAGGGTTAATGCAGCTGGACATTTGAGTTGGCTGGCCGCTGTATGCACCTGTCCTATCAAAAATGAGGATAATTGACAATCATACTTTCTAAGGACCATGATCAAGCCGGGAAAAATTCAAAATCAATCACACTGAGTAATATTGAAGCGTTCCTGTGTGACCTGCAAGATGATGCCAGTCAATAAAGACAAAAATCATGAACCACTCGTTAAAAATAGCATTTGTTAGGAGAGGTTTTGGGCATAGAGAGAGAAAGAACAGCACTAAGAGTGAAAAAAGCTGAGAAGACGTCCTACCATTGTCGCTGTCTGACTTGTTCTCATGCTCGGTGTCGGTAAGAGTCAGCACTGAGTTGGAGCGGCTGGACAGACAGGAACCCCTCCCTGATGATTTACCCAGACCCCCGCGGCCCCACAGCCGCATGGCGCGCTCTGGTGACATCACGGCCTGACTATCGTTGTCTAGGTCCTGGGCTGTACCAACTGAGAAGCCGCGGTGGGGCAGGCCCATCTCTGAGCAGAACGCCAGGCCACGGCGTGAAGGTGGCTCGCAGATTCCCAGCTGACGAAGACTGAAATGCTGACCTGAAACAGAAAGAGATTTTACAACTTTTTTAAAATTTGAATATGTTATTATACATACTGGTGACAATGTAAAAGTACATAGTTCAGTTCAGGCCTGTGACAACTTCCCAATGGTGACTAGAAACACAAATTAAAACTCTCTTAGACTTCCTCTTTATTAATAAAAACTAATTCACGCATGAAATCACCTCATAGGAAAGCTCTGGAAAACGTAGCATTGTCTAATCTGAAGAACATTTGTTTTCAATTGATTCTAAATTAAATTACCCTTATTTTCATGTTCTTTTCTCTTTTCATAGCTAATTTCTATACAAAACAGGTCATTGTCTGGCTCTAAAATAAGTAGTGAAAGATCACAATTTATATGTACATTCTTGAGAAGCTGAAACAAGATAACATTTGGCACTTTGGCTTGATAAATAACTTGGATTCATTAATCAAATTGCTCTCAATTTATTCTCTGTGTCGTACTTTATATCTTCCGGATCAAGCTGCCGTATTTGGCGAACCTCAGGACAGAGTGCGGAGGCAGCCTGTGTTTACATTGATGATGCTCGGGGCTCACACATGGGAAAAGTTAATGGTCAATGTTTCTCTGATGTCGGATTTTTAACGTTAAGATGATGTATTTTCTGCCCAGAAACTTCACCATTGTTCTTGTTGCTGCTGTTTACATTCCTTCTGATGCAAATTCAAGCAATGCACTGCAGGAATGCACTAATGTTTTTATTTTGTCTTGTTTTTCAGCCTTAATGGACTACAGCATTTTGTTGTGAATGACAATGAATGATCCTCGAATCCTTATTAAACATTATTGACCCTACATAATGGCCTGACGAGAGTGTGAATATGTATCAAAGAAGTTTGCCAAGTGGGAGAGAAGGATGTCAGTTAAGGAAAACACACCCTGACAGCAGTTGCACGCCGTGCAGAGAGCCTGACTCATGCAGTATAGAATCTTTCTGTCTCAAAGAAGAAACACCTTTAAACTGCTTATGAAAATGAAAAACTGCAGCAATGCTGTCAGACAAAGAGTTTTAAATAAATAAAAAAAAAATATCAGCAAAAGACAATTCTAGCCATATAAATAGAAGCATAAACCCAGAAGACAAAGCAGACAGAGAAGGTGAATACTTAGAGACTCCCTAAATCGCATTTAGTCATTACAGGACAAGAGACAGATGAGCAGAGCTTTCGGCCTGGAGACTATTCAGATATAAACTGTGAAAGTAGTGGAACTCACTTTAGGATGTACTTCTTTAATATCGTGCATTTCATAATTTTTATAAAATACAGGTACATTCTCTTATACCAGTTGCCTAGATCTAAAATTATATATTATACTATATACAATTATATCATTATAAAATAATCACATATTAAAATAAATAAATCTTACTGTAGACCAAAAAAAAAGAAAAGGATTCAAGGCCAAAACTGATGTAATTATGAATCATCACAGACAAATACAAAACCAAGACAATGGCTTTAAAAAGTTTCACTAATGGGATTATTTATATATATTTTAACTTCAAAAGGTCAGCATATTTTAAGAGAGACACAGTCATCTCACACTGTGGACTACTGGACATCAATCAGTCAATTCTATGTCATAACTCCATAATTCAATATGTGTCTCTGATTAACGATATAAAATTATTAGATACAACACTGCTTATTAATGGAGAGGCCTTAATCTAATGACATGTTGATCTTTTTCTGTAAAAAGATGTATTCCTGTACACTATTACTATTCTTCTGGGTGTAAATGGGGAGTTTTCATGGTTTTTATGATGAAAAATGGAAGATGACATTTAACACATGTGATTTGTAATAATTGATGATTGAATGATCATGTTAAATACATAAAAAAATATATATGCACATGTAAGACATGAATTGTAACAGAAAACAAATGAATATATTAAGATTGACATTCGCAGATATATTGAAAATGCTAAATTGGCTGGAAAAAAGGTAATCTGCTTTAAAATGCCAGTCATTTTACTTACAACTTGTTAGAATCATATACTCATATTATTACAAGGGATGTTTAGAGGATGCAGGGCTGTAGGCCTGTTTGTAATTACTCCTCATGGAAAAAATTTTGTAACAGTTATCCCCCAAAAAAAGGAACACTAATAATGGCTGTTAAAAAAGAGGTTCAGTTTTTTTCTTAAAAAAAAAAAAAAAGGCTTCTTAAATATTTAAAGACATGCAGATTGGGGAAAGTATTTCATGAGTATATTACACATTTATAAAACTTTTTTCATTAAATGTAATAAGTCATCAGGAGTAACTCTTTCACATCAAGTGGAAATGGGCTGAAATCAAGTTCAAATAACACGTGTGATAATCCTTTAAAATATAAATTAAAAGAAGACAAAGAAATGATCTGTAAAATCTCAGTATATGCCTCTTCATTTTTAATCAGCAAATGAAAAGGGAAATTATAAAAGCTTTCTGTAATTAATGGCACAACAAGAGATAACGAGTGCTGCCGTTCAATTAAAAGTTATATTAATTTTAAATGAGCTCCAATTAGGCCAGCAGTGAAAACGAAGGAGATAAGATGATTGAGTAATTATGATTTTTTCATTTCTCAAATATTGACGCTGTGTTAATTGGAGCTGGAGAACAATGAATGTGCTCTGTGTTTAAGCATTTATCCTTTTAATGTGAAATTTTTACCATTTTCTCTATTTCTTACACCAGGGACACTTGTCACTTGGGGCGCGCCGGCAGCTCACCTGGTAGAGCGCTTACTAAAGCTAAGTCCTTACTGAAGCGGCTCGGGTTTGAATCCCCTCTCTTTCTCCACCTTTCATGTCTATCTACAGCTGAGATCCAAAAAATAGAATTAAAAAAACCTTTAAAAAAACTTTCAGTGCCTCATTTTCAAGTCACTCTTGAAAAAGAGATTCTTACCTGGTTAAATAAAGGACGTATATCATAGTGTAACTTTCAACATTCTCACATTTCTGACCTGTATCATCCTACCTTCACCAACACATGTTAACAAATACATGCCCAAATGCCAAATAAACAAAAAAAAGCAAATGATGATTTAAAATAACACAGGATTGGTCTTGCATTACATATAAATGTCAATTACTGAATGTAAATCAGACATTCAAGAAATGCCCAAAGAAAGAAAAAACATACTTGGAAACTAATCAGGGACAAAACAGACTCATTATAAAAATGAAAACATAACAGTTAGAAAAACAAACAAACATTTCAATGAGCTATTCTGAGTCGTGTGCACAAAGGAGGCAAAGGCAGTAATAGTGTCTGTGCATGTGTGGACTCTCACCTTGTCTGTGATAATCATCCTGTTCACGGTGAACCATGTCCTTGTATCCCTTGGTCGTCCCGTACAGTAACCTGGAGACACCCAACGACACAAGTCCTTAGTTGTGTTACTATAACAAAGGACAGTCTTTCACAATAAATCCAGTGAAACTCACTGCACTTTTCTCTCGTCCTTCTGTGTTCATAGGTCCCACATGAGTTTACATTACAAAAAGGCATTAAACATGCTTTTCCAAACTGATTATGCATCGCAACACCAAAGAGTAGAATATAATTACATCCCTACTGTAACTGACTTGCCTAAAACTGTGAATCAATATGACATGTTTTGACAAAATAATCAGTATAACCGCGACGTGCTTTGGACAGATCAAATTGGTTCAACCTTTCTTATGAAACAAGAAATAATAGCTTGGGGGAGTATAAATCATCACAGCAAAAGATAGCTTTTATCTGTTTACATAAATACAGTAAATGTCTGCTGTCCGAAGTGGTCTGTTCCATATAGTGAGCAGACATGGACATTTTAAAAAGGTAAGTAAGAATAATTGCTGCAATCCTCCCTGGTGAAGAAAAACTGAAGCTCCCGGTTTCTCTCTGTAATTTTCAGCAGATATGTGACTGAAAGCTTCTGCAGGTTTTGTGTTTTAGTCTACTCAAGATAATGTCATTTGAAGAAACATGTTGACTTGTGAAAACAGTGCTTTACATGGCTAGAACACAGGGATAATATTATCCAGTGGGTTAGACAATTTGAGACACTAGAATAAGCCCAGTTTGAACCTGGTCTGGTCTTGGTGCTGGTCGAAGGCCTTGAGTGTTTCACTGGAGGAGTAGGACTTCTGCGTGGGGACCCGGAGTCCCTGGGAGCCAATAGCACAGTCTTCACTGTCCCCTGATGAACCTAGCATAAGACAGAAGTTGATATTCTTTGTGTAGTACATGAGAAAGGTCCTGGGTGATTGTTCCAGCTGGCCTGTGGCTTTACGTATTCCTCCATAGAGCAACCTACAACTTTGGAGCTGACCCCCGGGAGCCACAGAATATTGTCTTTCAGGGCTTTACTGCACTGGACAGAATTATAGTTTGTGTTGCAGACCAAATGAAGAAGGTGATAATCATTCTGGTTTGCAGCCAGTAAAGCTGTATCCTCAACAAATAACTGGTAATAAATGAAAAAAGTCCATATGTCAGAGGACCATCTACCTGCTCCCATAGACACTTGAATAATGACTGGAGCTGTGTTCATATCTTGGGTAACTCCGAAAGCATTCTGAAACTTAGCTTACATATTGTACAGTAAACTCATCATCAATGGTGGGTTTTCACCTGCTAATATTAAAAATGAATTGATAGTGGTCTCTATGTCTATGAGTATAATTTAAACATAAATGAAAATTATAATTAATACAATCCAGCCAGTGGATGGACCACAATATCTGAGCAATGCTTTTTTTTATTATCAGACATGGAATATAATATTCAGAACTATGTCTTCTTTAGTATATATTCCCCTGACACTAAGAGTCACCATGTTGCTACAGTAGCTCGGACAAACCAAACTCTGGCTCCAGATCGGGACTTTCACATTTTTACGTTACCTGAAGGCCACCGTAGGTTCTCTACACGTTGGAAAGGGAGGGGTGGGTGGAGGTATCCAGTTAGTTGCAATCAGCACCATCACTGCTAGATAATACTATATCCTACAGCAGCAGTTCAACAGGCAAGATTTTTATTGTGACTCTGGTTATACAATCTTGTGAAATCCTTTCGATGGGAGGCTCGTGCAGACACTAGTGCGGAGCTCCCGGCAAGTAGCCCTCCTATTACAGCGCCATCTTACATATAAGATATTCAAAAGATAGTCATAAGCTGTATCTACGGGAAGCTTTGATATATATTTTTCAAGAACATATAGGATATCACGTGATTCCTAACTTCAAGGCCAGAAAAGTATCTCTGTATGTCAACGTGGTGACTGACTGACTGACTGACTCAACTAATGAATGAAGAAACACATAATTGAGCAAAGAAATTAATGACTGACTTCATGAATGCTTGAGCTTGCGGAGCTATCTCACCAGTGTACGGTCCCTCCTGGTCCTTGCGGCTCTTGGTGAGTGAGCAGTATGGACGTCGCTCTTTCACTTCCATGGTGCTTCTGCTTGTGCGGCTGGCAAACATACAGGCATGCTGCTGTACAGCTACATAGACCAGACAGAGAGAGAAAAGAACGAAGAGACACAGAGGTATACGTAGGATGAACACAGAGGGTCAGGGTTGTTGGACTAAACCTGCACACACACAGACAAAGTCAAGGAATGAGTGATGTAACAAAGCCTCTTCCAACAGTGGTGTTCAATGAACTGCACGGCTTCAAGGGTATACACACATCATGCACTCAGTGACATCCCTCCCTATTTTTTTTCCAATCTCCTCTATCTCACTATCTCTATTCATATCTCATCTCTCTTTTTTCACACATCATGCAAGATGATTGGGATTTGGAAAGTCACAAACAGACAGTGAGTTTAACCAGTATTTTTGTTTGATCCCCATGAGCACGCACTTAAACTGTCACCTGTTTCCTCCCTCACTTTAACCTGTCTTTAACACGTCAGGTTGTCACTGCCACTCTCCTCAGGGGAATTCTTTTCTGCAGTAAACTCCACTTACAAACTTAAGTGGAGTTTCTAAAGTTGACCCTCCTAAACAAAGTCAATGATTTACATACAGTGTTTTTCAGGATTGCTATATCCTGGAAAGCCTTGTGATCACTGATGTATTCTTTGCACAAACCAAAACAGTAGAGCAGGTGATGTTACATTGAGTAAAAGGTCATTTTCTTTAGTTATAATGATGCAGGCATGATGCACGGCTGTGTACATTACCGGAACAAACGTGAAGGTTTACAAACTGTCAGTTAGTTATTGCTAATTCTAAGTAAATGTACGAAAACTGTTTTCAAGATTCACAGTTCTTTTTCTTATTTACTGTAGTTGTAAGTGCAGAAAATACGCTTTGTTAAAATCATAACATCCCTTCATTTTACAAACACATCCTTCTCTAACAGTAACCAGTTGGAAGATGTAATAATGCATATCTGAGAATGAACTCGTTAATATAACGGCCACATTTGGTTGTACTAAAAGTCTATTTGTTGTCCTCAAAAATAGTTTTTACATCTTCAGAGAAAAAAAACCCTCTGATAGTTCATAATGTGAGTGCATGTAACTTGATTCTGCCATCTGGCATTTAATATATGTAAACAAAAACACAAGTGAGTGGAGCGGCAGCACATTCACCTTCCCATATTCTCTTTAGTTGCATTAGACAACACAGAGCAGCACGTGGAGGTAGCCTGAATGCAGATGAAGAAATGGAAACTGGTGAAAAGAGCCAAACAGGTGCACGTCTTAATCAATCAATAATCAGTAATCTGTTGAGCAAAAATGTCGAACATTCTTAGGCTGTATTGCAGATTTTCAGTTTTTCTCGGTTTCACACGACAGTAATTTAAACATCTTTTGGTTTTGGAATGTTTGTTAGACCAAGACAAACATTCTGAAAACGTCACTTTGGAATCGGAGAAAGTGTGGTGAAGAGAAATCATTAGTTGCAGATCTTTTGTATATGATATGTTATGATGGTGTGGCCTTCACGCAGAATTGCTGATTGTGGGTTTATGTAGGCCTGCTGGTTTTTGTGCAGCTTTTTATGCTGACTTATGAGTAATGAGTTAGAATATTGATCCTGCGATGGGACAGTAAGCTGATGGGATGGATCCACAGGCTGTCAGCGGTTCTTTGAGTCATGTGTGCGTCTTTGGATACACATCGAGTCGCCAGCTGCTGTCACTGAGTTTTACAGCGAGAGCTTAACATGAGCCTTTGTACGAAGGACAGTATATCACCTGGAAGCAGCTCAAATACAAATAAATCAGTGCTGGCCTTCAAAATGGGTTTACCTTTCATCTCATGACCACACAGAAAGCGCACACATAGGCAAGAGACTAGAGGGATAGATGACACAGCTTTTTAAAGCCATGTGTGATAAAAAAAATGTTTATTAATTCAGAGACAGACAAGAAAAGCAAAAAAAAACAACTGGCTTGAGTGAAAAGACATACAGAGAGGTTGAGAAAGGCTGAGGGAGGGGGAAGTAAAGGAGGGGGAAGACAGCCAGTCATGGTCAGACTGCTTTATAAGCCGTCAACTTAATCTGAGACACTGAGCCCTAAATCCCCTACCTTCTGGACCTGCATGCATGTGTGTGTTATTAATGTGTTTGTTTGTGTGGTTGTGTCGTGATGCACTTTGCTGTCTGGACTACTTAGTATGTGCGTTCTTTTCTATTCTACTTTTAACTAGATCTTGTACCTCTCCTACTAGAATTAATGTAATGTTGTATATTTAATGACAACAGGACAAGAAGGACTAAAGCTGACCCAAGTCCTATTTCTGCCTATTTCTATTCAAAGTAATGTTCCTGTTATCGGGTACATGGGGATTGAACCCTAAACATCAGAGCCTCCACTTAACCTGACCTACATGCCTTAGGACTGTAGAGGAGCTCCAGAGGGAAGCCTGCACAAACATAACAAGAACAGGAAAGTATAAAGAAATGCTCACCATGGAGCCACTATGGTGCAAAGTGCTAATGAGATACATGATATTCATATATTAACTGCTGATCTGCATTGGGGTGGATAATCACGGTGTGCCATGCTGTGAGCAAGGGCCAGGTTGGCGGGGGGGATGAACGATTCAGAGGAACAGGAGGTGCTGGATATATTTATTCTCCTTGAGCTGATGGTTAGCATTTTGTTTCTTCTTACAAACCAAACCTGAACAGAAAAAGTATTCCATTACAACAACAACAACAACAACAACAACAACAACAAAACAAGGCTAACTTTCACGGATTCGGGCAATATGTTTATGACATTTTAATGTTTTGGTTTGACAGAGTTGAATGGCTTCAATCTGTTCTGTTTGGTTTGAAGGGAGGAATTCATGTAATTAAATCTCATTCACAGCAAAGCAAATGAATAGAAAAAACAGTACTGCTCATTTCAGTAAGATTATAAAAACAACACAGGAAGTTGATCAGTTGACCTTGTAAGAAGTGGTTTACAGCTGGAAAAATCTCCTTGCAAACAGGAACTTGAAAAGCAAATGTTTTATTATGTTGCCTCCGCGCCTGCGACAGCCGAGGCCGCCTGTCCCTATGTCTGTCTGTCTGTCTGTCTGTCTGTCCGGCTGTCTGTCGGCTGTCCATAATTTTTTTCAAATTTGGCACAAATGTCCACTCGGACTCAATGATGAACTAATTAGAATTTGATGGCCATAACTCAAGAATGTATATGCTAATACGATATAATGATGAAGTGAGGACATTTTGGACAGACATGGATGTAAACTGCACCTTGACTGGTTGGGGGAGGCATACAACCCCAAAGCGGTAATTGTAGTTTTTTGTTTGCTGTTCTGACTGTATACCACACACAAGTGGAAGGAACAAGATAAAGATTGATGTCCAGCTTTGGATACTGTGTCCAAAAGTTAAAATACAAACCAGAGAAATCTAAATGTGTATTGCATAAAACTAACCAAGGATGAAGTCTATGTACATGCCAGTGTTTGTGTTTGTGACTGACTGACTTTTATCTAGTTGTGTATGCTCTGAGATATGTGTGTCAGTGATTGTGCGTTTATAAGTATTTCAGTGTGTGTGTCTTTAGGTGTAAGGATAATGTGTATGTCTGTGGACACGCACTGTGGATACACACATTTTTCTAACAGCTTACCACAGTACAGCTGTATGCTGCTGCTTCTGTTAATCACTGTGCTATTAATTTCATGTGCAGTGAACTGCACAGCTTCATGGTTCCCAAGAATACACACGTTATGCACACAGTGACATCCCTCCCTATTTCTTTTTCAATCTCCTCTATCTCACTCTATCTTTTATTCATATCTCATTTCTCTTTCCTGTCTCTTTTCAGACATCATGAATGATGATTGGAAATTGGAAAGTCACAGACAGACAGACAGACAGACAGACACACAGACAAATGTCTTGAACAGCAAAGCGTCCCATTCCCTCTGTAAATTACCTGTGCATCTCAAATTGAGTAATGAATGGACAGAGAATACACACAATGTCTTGAATTAATTTAAGATAAATTCATTAAACTTTAATACTCTAAAGGTTAAGAAGGTGCCGTTGTCCCTCCATTGAAAAAGGAGAATGGGCATACTTCTTCATACATTGGGAAAACAACAGAACCAGCCCCTGTCCACTCCTGAATCATGGATGAATTAGACAGGATTTGAACACATCAAGACGTTGAAACACAGGTGCCTAGCAACATCCTGATGTCCCAAAGGAAGTGTCCAAACACTCCCAACAGGTGTGTCAGCTGCTGTGTGCCTCAGACAAGCGCTGGAAATGATTCAATCTGCTTCTCCCTATTGAGGAGGCTCTTGTGCTCAAATTGAGTAGCTCCTCAACTTTGAAGGAGAAGCTCTTGTTTTAAATAGCCTCTTAATTTTTCCAATCAAAGGGCTTTGCAATCTGTGCCCAATACGTAGAACCTCTTTTGTCACAGTCTGTACACCACAGCTGTCTCAGCTCTGACAAAACTACAACCCCATCTGACACACACAAGCCGCTGGCTCACCATCACACTCTCCATTCTTCTCCTTCTAGCTGGTTTACAAAACAGCACATTGTGTTAGTAATGCTCGCTGCTGATGGCATGTCAGCTGGGTTATAGTGTGTGAATGCTACAGGTCAGGCCTACAGATGTCGCTTTTGTAAATGGAATGGTTATTACTTTCACAAAGGTATGATCACTTTGCCTTGATGTGAAGGCAGCAAAGAGTTGTTAACCAAAACAGTGTCTTCTGTTAAAACAGGCGTCACCAAGTGGCGGACCACATTCCGGACCCGGATCGGGTGAACAATTTCTGATACATTAATGAAAATAAATAATAATCTTCACTCAGCGTTGTTGTTGAATACATTTTGTTAAAAAATATAGTTAGGTTGGGGTTAAATAGCATATTATCAAATCTGAATTCTATCAAATCCATCATCAAATGTTTTTTGGGTTTAGCTTTCAATATTTGCAAATAAATACAGATACCAAAAAAGATAAATGGGGATAATTGGGGTTGTGTCCTGCCCCACGACAAGTGGACAGAAGGATTAGTGGACTCGCTCTGCCTCCCATCATATGTTAGGATCGACAACAGTGCGATCATCCCGATCTTGTACTTTTTGTGCTGCAACAAGTTTGAAATGCTCCATGTTGCTTTTTTGTGCATTGTTTGGCTCTACAGACCTCTCAGTGGCCCCCCCTGAGGTTTGGGGCAGGTGTTGCCACATGTAGAGATCCAGTTTATTCTTTCCAAAAACAGCGAGCTCTCATCAAACGGACCATAACACACAAGACGAAGTGTTTCAACAGACAGCGATGTGTGCAAAGAGAGATTACTAAGCAGCATGTTTGCTGACAGTGCTTTGATGCAAAAATCTGATTGACAACCAATGTGGGATATGTGACAGCCAAAACTTGGCTGTCAATTGAGTAACACATTTGGATATTTGTTGTCAGTTTATCATCATACACAATGGTAAGAGCAAAGCCACTCTGCCGCTTGAAGCACACACATTTGTTCTGACCACAGTTGACTGTTTTCTTACATTCCTTACATGTATATGTATAGGG
The DNA here is from genome assembly GCA_943590825.1 of Bovichtus diacanthus. Lineage (NCBI taxonomy): Eukaryota > Metazoa > Chordata > Actinopteri > Perciformes > Bovichtidae > Bovichtus > Bovichtus diacanthus. The sequence goes on along the minus strand of CALSBV010012191.1, from coordinate 2,029,133 downwards.
AAAGGAGAGAGAAAGATGAAAAGAGTAAAGGTTCAAAACAAAAGAGTAGCTGCATGGAGGATGGAGAAGAGACAAAGCAAAGCAGAATGATGAGAGGCCACATGGAGTAAATTGAAGGAGAAAGAGTGATTAAGAGCAAGAAGATGACACTAAACCATAGACTGGCAGCATTGTGAATGTATTTCTTTTCGATAAATGAAACGTGCGTTCTAAATAAATTCATTGGAAGCCAGACAAATACATGTTTCTCAATTAAAATCAAAGAAACAATCCCAAAGCACTGTACACTGTGAGAGAGTTGTGTATAGACAACCCTCTCAGAGAGCTGAGACAAGGGAGGAGGTGGAACAGGAGAAAAGAGGATGATTGGGAAAAACAGAAATACGGAGAAGGAGCAAAGGGAGCAGGAGAGGAGAGGAAGATAAGTGAAAGCAATGATCAGTTTGCTGTTGTTTTTTTCGTTAATACGTGAATTAACAAAGCTTGATCAGGTTCTTCATCAATAATTAAATTGCTAATTAAAAACACTGTGCTTCAATGAACAATGAAGGAAAGCTAATAGGGATTAAAGAGCCAGTTCAGGATTCCTCTTTATTTGAGTATATCAATTAACCTTTAACTGCTGTCAGTTTAAAATGTCATTGCTTTTGATTTTTTACTCAACATTTTTTATTTGCTTTGATTCTTTTTTTTTTTCAAGTAATATTCCATTAATCTCCTAGAACATAGAACACCATTATATTCTTGTATTGTTTCCCTTCTAAACTGCTAATAGAGGCATACTTCTGCCTGATCTTCGTCTGGGGTAAAGAGATATTTGTGTTTGTTTGTGTTTGTATGTTTTTTTAAAAATTATTTCTACACTGCATCAACGTACAACAAAACATTTTTGTCTGCATTACGTTATTTTTGTAAGAAAGAGATTACTTTTACAGAGTATTACAAAGAGTTTACTGTGAACCTTTGCACATTCCTCAGACAACTTTTCACATTTCTGCACGCCACATCTAAAACTGCACAGCTCTTCCATTTTTAATTAAGACACATAGTACAACATTTTTAAAGTATTTTTTCCTATCTTTAATGTATCTTTCTACTATTCTATATTTATTTCTTGCATATATTCTTTAAAGTATTTTTTTTATATTCTTACGGTATTTCTCTTCTATTCTTTAGTTATGTTTCTTGATTTTCACAATACTTGCTTTTAGTTTTAATTTCTCTTACTGTGTTTATGTGAAGCACTAATTCACCAAAGGCAAATTCCTTGTTTGTGAAAATTGACCTGGCAATACAACAGATTCTGATTCTGAGGCTAATACTAAATGAAAGCAGTACTTTGTCTCACAATATGTATTATCACCCATGTACGGTATATTCAGTTCATACAATACAAATTGATGACAAAAATACATTTGACTGGTGTGAAATGTATCTCTAGTGAGTTCCTTAGCCTACCTGTTAAGAGAAAGAATTCTGATTAAAATCAGAAAGGAAAAAAACATTGAGCAATTATTTAATAGAAAGATCAGATTCATGTATGGAAAAACTAAATAGGTTTAAGTCTGACACACACTGTGTCCCTGTGCTTTACTTTCCTCTGCCTTAATTTGTTGCCTATAAAGTAGAACAAAAAAGCTACAATAAAGATGTTACACATCTTACCTAACTGCAGCCATGGGTTATCCACTCTGGAAAGACTGTAGAGTACATCCGCATGATTGATAGAAACACTTATAAACTTTCAGTGCTATGCCTTAAATGCATTCAGGTTCAGGTAGAAGTGACATCCAAGTGGAGAAAAAGAGGTTTTTGGGAGATTTAATTCTACTGAATACAATTAAGCTGAGAACGTGATGAATGTGAACCAGCGGAAGAGAATAGCTTCGCTTCAACTCTTCCCGGAGGCTCACACCTTATATTATGTGCTTTTGGTATTGCATACATGATTGTACATTAACCACTATGTTGCCAGTCATTCACACTGATTTACTGATACCACTGCACACAACAACAATTTGAGTAAAAGAGAGCAAAATGAAGCACTGCATTTATATATATATATAATGAGGGAAACATCACAAATTAACATCCAAGTGTTGCCATTATCCATCTATATCTGTGGTAGACAAAAGCAGAAAAGGTGAAATTACATACATGACACATTTCAGCAGGATACTGAATATGTTAGACGTGAGCCTTATAAAAAGAGTAGGAAAGCAAAATGTGAATCTGCTTCCCCTCCCTGATCCCATGTTATCCGGCAATAGGGAGGTTTTGAGAAACAGTATCTGCTGCTAAATGCCCTGCCCTTTCCCCAATAAAAACATATTGTGGAGTTCAACTGGTTGTTTTGTGGGTATGCGAGTAAAACGTCCTGAAATCTGCCCTTAAGTGCGGTGTGACAATATTGAATAGAGATGAATTTCCTTCTCAGTGTGGCATAAATGGAATTGTTCAGTGTATATCACCAGACATTAAGCAGTGAGAAACCTTTTAACCTGTTAAAGTTCAAAGGGTCTGATGTTGTCCCTAAACTGTGAACACATTTAGGGAAGTGTCCACTATTTCTCCCAATTTGGAATGTCCATTCTGTCTGTGTAACCGCTAAGTCAACCGTAGAGCTGGGGGGAGCAGACAGGCGTGCTACTGTACTTGTGCAACACACGGCGTCGCCTGCCAAAGCATGTGGGTGGTTCTCACTGTCCCTCAAGATCCCACCTCCCCCTGTGCAGGTGCCCCGACCACTGCCAATTGTGCAAGTAGGAACACACAACTCAAACCAGATGTACCGCGGCTATGTTGTGCCCCGGGTCTCTGCCGTAGTGGTGGAGGACTTCGCCCTCTGCGCTCCCCATGCACGTTATCTGCTTTATTATTTTCAGTAGATCACCCGTAATCTTGTCACCAGATGATTGCTAATCATTCAGTTGTGGTTCGCTTTTTCACTATGATCCTGTCCCTTAGAGCTGGCAACAGCCTCATGGGTATGTGTGTCTGTTTGTATGTCACAGAGTAAAGCTGTCTCATCACGGTCACCCTTAAAACCGCTGTAGGGTATATACACACATGTGTGCACATAGACACGCACACTCACACACACTGTCGCCGTCCATCTAAGAGGCCTTTGAGCAATACTTGTCCCCTATTCCTTGTTGTGACCATCTGCACACACGCACTAGCACACAGGGACACAGGCACACACACACACAGTAAACAACGCCTGCCTGTCAATGTGAAAAGCTATTTATGATATGATAACTTACCATGTGTGCTCACCACATGGCCTGTCTGGCCCGTCATGGGTGGAACTTTGTCTCAGGGCTCATTTAACTGGCCCCTTTGGGTTAAAGTTCCCACAAGTCCCCATGTGCCCCAGTTTCAGAGCCTGGACCTATACAGAATAATTAAGTTATTATTTCCACTTCTCTTTTTCACTTCTTTCCTCACACTATCTCATTTCCCCTCCTCAGCTGATAATTGCTGCCCACTTCTCCCCACTCACTCATTTAATTTACTCTCCAACGTAAATAGAGCTGACAATGCACATTTACCCCTATTGCAGAAATGTCTTGACATGTTGTTTCTTGGCCCAAGAGAATCATACTCAGACTTATATCAAGAAGCTAAAGACCCTAATCTACTTCCATTAAAGGTTTACTATTGAGCTGCCAAATCTTAGGTCAAGACATCAATGAGCAGAAAAGCGGTCAGCTCCAGAGCAGTCTGAGCAGGCTTTAAAATCAAATGTAGTAAACAAAAGCTGATCTTGGAGTGTGGTATGTATTACCTTCAGGTGATACGGCTTATTGAAAGGAAGTCATTTGCATGCTGTATCGGCTCTCAGTCTGTACCCTACCTCAGGTTTTCTTTCCATCTGCCCAGCTGTTCTCGTATTATCAGAATAATCAAGTCAAATTTACAATGCTCATCTGAAATAATCCACCCCTTCCTTTTTTCTTTATTATTTATTTCCCTAATCCATCACTCCCTCACCCCTCCCTATCCATTTTATCCTATTTTCCCTTTTTGCTCTGCTGTTTGTCATATTCTTTTTCCTCATTCTTTCTCTCACTCCTTCCTGTTCATGTTATCTCTCCGTCCTATCTGGCTTTTCATTTACCTCTCTCTCTTCGTCCCATGTTATCTGAATTGAGTTTCAATGAGTTCACAATTGCAAATCTGCTTGGATAATCTCTCCCTCTCTCTCTCTCTTTCTCTCTCTCCCTCTTTCCATTTCCTACCTTTCCCTGTGTCCCACCTAATCTCTCTCTCTCCTCCCAGATTAAAAAAGAGAAGAGGATGAGAAAAAAGAAAGACAGTTGCAGGGATGGAATTGTCTGAGAGAAAAACACAGTCATACAGACATTTAAAGTGAATGAATGTTGAAGTAAGTAATAAGCAGAGACACAAGTAATAAACAGGCATAGAAAACCATAAAGGAACCAAATAAAGAGGTAATGCGCAATGTAAAGAGACAGCCTATAAAAGACACACCTTAAGCAAAGCCTTGGCAAGGCAACACTGATTTCACTAGCCTCCTTTTTGCTACAGAAACAACACTAATCCATGTATGTATTTGTGAGTGGGGTGAGAAGAGGGCCAGCCAGATGAAACTCAGCTGGAAGAGGTTCAGGGTTCAGCGTCCAGTTCAAGGACAAATCAACACAGATGGACACCTTGCATGGTTTCACATATATAAGTGATGTTTTCCAAAGTGCCCAGGTCAATTATAGGTTACCTGCAGGTTTCTAAAGTTCACATTTAAATTTTTTGTCTTGCTGCTGTACCTCAAATTGGGTCTAAAGTTGCCTTCACATGATCAGCGGTAAAACTGCTCTGCACTGGCTGTGCCGCTGTTTTTCTTTAGAGAGAGGCGTCGCGCACCACGCGAAATTGCCACCGAGCGTTGTGTTCAAAGCTTAAATTATTTCAACTTTAACCTTGGTTGCTGCTGACGTTTTTCCCGCACAACCAATGAGATAACAGCTGTATGTGACGTAGCCAGAAGCAGCACAGGCAAGCAGGGGAGGTAACCAGAGAAACAAGACCAACTAGTTGCCTTCACCGCAAGGATCTGTGCCCTACCTCAGGGTGAGTGAAGACAAAACTTCCTATCATGTGAAGGCACCTTAAGACCATTTTAATAACTGTACTGCTAAAAAAAACAAACACTGCCAACCTGCAGTGGAGACAGCTGGCTGACGTTTTGAAATAATAACTACAGCAGTCTAAAGAAAGGTTAGTAAATAAATTATTAATGGACCTGTATAAGTACACTGTGTGTGTAGTATTGCAGTCTACAATAGATTGTCACAAAATAACATTGCCAGCCCCATTTTCAAATGTCATTAGCATAATTAATACACAATCTGTACCTCTATAATACCTCTACAATTTTGCTAATTAAAAGTTAAAGTGCTTATGTGTAGATTTTCTATGCAAAAATTAAGTATTTCAAGTTATTGTGATGACATCCTATATGTTGCAGTGAAAACTGCTTTCAGCCCATTCATCTAAGTGTCTTTGGATTTCATGAGGTGGCTGCAGTGTGCTGTGCTGTCTGTGACCATGTCCTTTTTTGATACTACCACAAGGAGTCACCACAGACAGAAATCTTAAAATCCTTTATATGTAAGCTTTAAATGAAAATAAGAACAAATAAGACTTGATTAAAATAAAACAAATAAATAGGGTATTAAGACAACCTCATAAATATGAGGTAGGCTGAATACTGCTTCGTCAAAACCAACATAAAAAAAACGTATAAATGCAAACTTAGCAAATGCAGTTAACTATTTATACATGTTCTATAGTAGTTAGTAGGTTAGAAAATGGCAGTCTACCATGAAGGCTGATAATACCTGCATGTGAGTCCTGTGTGTGTGCCCCACCGGCTAGCTAATGGCTGCCGCTTTGCATTGTGCTTGTATTTCAGCATTGTCGTGGAAGCGTAATGCCCACCCTCCAGTTCCCCCTCAGGTTAACCCTGTTCGGGCTGTTAGCACTGTTGCCGTTGTTTGCAATGTTAGCTTGCATTTAGCTGCTAGCAGCTGGCTCAACCGTTGTCGTGTTGAGAGTCGTGTGGAGGCAATCCCTCTGCTCCCCATTTTTATTTGTTTGCTTTAATTGTATGGTGGAGATATTTAGCACATTTTTGGGACAAGTGTATTTGGCACCAAAGTAGAAATTAGAAAACTAATATAGAGATGTCTATTGTTTCAATTGACAATGCAAACCCCACAAAAGCAATTATTGGGCTGTTGGGCATTTCCAATGTGCATTCAAGAAAACCTGGGTAGAATAGCAAACATTTGAAAAATAATGCAAACAAGCTTTTCTATTTGTCTGAGAAGGAAAATCTGGTGTATTGATAAAAACAAAATGTAACAAAGTACAATACAAGGATCATCTTTTGTCATTGTACAACACAGGGTTGTGTAACAAAATACAGTTAGCATTTCTGCTACATAAAAAAACCCAAAAAAAGACAACAAACATTTGTATGGTGAAGTATGGAGGACGAGAGATAACTCTCACAGCCTGAGGAAATAACGCTGCTCTGTTGTCTGGTGGTATGACAGCGGATACTTCTGTATCTCTTGCCAGGTGGCAGCAGGGTGAATATGCTGTGGCTGGGGGGTATTGTCCTTTATTATCCTTTGGGCTCTTTGCAGGCTCCTCTTCTCACAGATATCACTGATGCTCTGTAGATGGGTACCAATGATATTCTTGCCAGTTTTGCTTACCCGCTACAGAGCCATCCTGTCCTGGGCCGAGCACTAACCATGGCAGATTGCAATGTTCCCAGTGAGGATGCTTTCAATTACTCCTCTGTGAAACCTTTGCAAGGGATTTTAAGTTTCCTTAAGAAATACAGCCATTTTTGAGCTTTTTTCACCTGAATGGAGATGTGTGAGGACTGATTTGTGATGCTGATGTCCAGGATCTTAAAACTGTTCACTTGCTCTACCACAACTCCATTGATGTAGACCAGAGTGTTAGTGTCCAGCAATCTGGTCTAGTGCTTCACAACAAGAGCTCAATGAGATCCAGCTCACTCGAAACAGAGCTGCCCGACTTGCTCTTCACTGCTCAATGAGGAGCAGTGAAGAAGGGATGCATGCCAATCTGTCTTGGATGAGGGTGGAAGACAGACTGGCATACAGCCTGGTCCAGTATGTAAGAAACATTTCTGCCTTAAAAAAACCTACATACCTATATTCACAGCTAACACACTCCATTGACAGACATGATTATAACACCAGACATGTCTTCATGAGATTTCACATTACATTTACCTTAAACTAAAGCTTTAAAGAAAACTGTAATGTATAGGGCTATGACAAACTGGAACAAACTACAACTACATTTAACCTTAATTAAAAGTACAATCATTTAAAAAAAGAAATTAAGAACAGCCATTAATAAGAAATAATTCAGTTTAGGCTCCATATGATACTCTGTAGGTGAAGGTTGATTATATTTGCTAATTTAGGTCATTTCTAATGGTACACTTAGTATTGTGCAGTTACAGATACTTTTATATACATATTTTACTTGATCTATTCTTTGATTTAATCATGTACTCTTAAGGGTAACATTATAAAAGTTTCTATCATTTTAATTTTCTTTTGGTTTTGTTGATATTGTGTATTGTCAAGAACGTGATGTTTTCGTGTATAGTCTTGTCTTTTATGTGGATCCCAGGACACATAGTTGTTACTGCGGTAATAATTAATGGGGATTCTAAATAAACTAAATAAATAAAATGTAGACCAGATTGTCTTCACCTCCTTTTTTGTAAAATCCGCAATCAGCTATTTGTTTTTGCTGACGTTGAGCAGTAGGTTGTTGTCTGTGCCAAACCCTGCAAGATTGTTGATTTCCTGTCTTTATGAAGTCTCATCATTTTTTGAAATCCGGCCAATGATGCTTTTGTCATCTGCAAACTTCACAACAGAGTTCTCTTAATGTTGTGGGTGTACAGCGTAAACAGGAGGGGGCTGAGCACACAGCCCTGGGGGACTCCAGTGTTCAGCAGTAGAGTGGAGGAGGTGTGACCACCCATGCGAACAGACTGAGGTATGTTTGTGAGGAAGTCTAATATCCAGTTGCAGAGTGGTACTCAAGCCCAGGGTGCTAAAGTTTAGTTTACATCAGAAAACAGCATTTTGATGTCGGTGTTTTTATTTTCCAGATGTGTGAGGGCTGAGTGGAGCGCAGTGGAGACAGCATCATCTGTGGATCCGTTGGCTCTGTATGCAAACTTGTGAGGGTCCAGGCTGGCTGTGATGTTGTTTTTGATGTGCTGGAGAACAAGTTTGTCAAAGCCCTTCATTATGGGGGTGAGGGCCACAGGGCGGTAGTCGTTTCGACTCTAGAGGCGTGGCAGACATAACAGCTGACTCTTTGTTGAGTAATGAAAATTTGTATAAAAGATGTTAAGCTCATGTGTCCTTACAGATGATCCAGACGCTCCTACTTTTGTAGCCTGTGATATTCGTTTTGCCTGCCACATGCCTTTGGTGTTGTTGGTGTTGAGGTCTCGCTCCAGTCTCTCCTGATGCCTCCACTTTACTTTCTTGATGCCAGCTTTCAGTTTCACTCTGGCTGTGCTGTTTGCTTCTTTGTCAGCTGACCGAAAGCCTTAGGGCCTCACCTCTTCATTCATCTAGGCTTTCTGTTTGGGGTTTGATTTTATTGTCTTTGTGATCACCCCTTCATCAACACAATTTCTGATGTATGATGTCATTGGTGATATATATATTCCTCCCGATTGATGTTGTTCCCCTGGGTGGTAGCATCCCTGAACATGTGTCAGTCTGTGCATTCAAAACAGTCCTGTTGAGCAGCTGTAGCTTCATCTGTCCACACATTCACAGTTTTTTCTGATGGTCCGACCCTTTTAATCAGCTTGAAATAAGTAGGCAGCAGAAGCAGGGAAATATGGTCCAAAGTTGGGACGTGGGAGGGCTTTGTAGCTGCAAGGAATATTCATGTTATGGTCCAGAGTATCATTTCCCCTGGTGGGGGTGTGGACATGCTGGTGGAATAAAATTCTTGTAGTGCATTTTTTGAATTTGCATCAGGAGGAATCTAAACCTGGTGAAGTCTCTGGGCAAATAATATGGCTGGTATCTTAATATTAAAAATTCTAAACCAAGGAAACATTGTCTTTGATGAGGTTAGTGAACCAAGCATCATCAAAACAAACACAGAAGCGGCTTCCCCTCATCTTACCGGAGTATTGTGTTCCGTCAGCCTGGTATACAGTCCGCCCGTCAAGTGCAACAGCTTGATCCGGGATGTTAGGATGTAGCCATATCTCTGTGAAGATGTGGGCATAACAGTGTTTATCTCCCATTGGTGGGTTGTCCTGAGTCTTATTTTATCCTTTTTATTTTCCAACAATTTGACATTAGCCAGGAGCAGGAGGCATGGTAGTGGAATAGCATTGGGTACTAGCTGGGTTAGCTTAGCTCTTATCCCGGCTCTGTTCCCTCTCTTTCTGGGCTGGTCACACACTGTAAATGGACTTAAGAGACTAAACCAGTATTACTGAATTGTAGCAGAAGAAAAAATCTAGCGTGTGAAGCATAAAAAAAACGGTAATGTTCCTAAACTCAATACATGCAAATAACAGAAATGTCATATTTCCATCATGTTTCCCACAAGGTTTTAATCATTTGAGGTTCGACTGGTGTTCTTTTAATGCCATCTCATTGCACCCTCTTCTTCTGCAATGGTTTAATGGCACCCGACCGGAGAATTAGTGTCATTAACTGTTTATCAACTCGTACTATTCACAACAGTAGTAGATACAAGAAAGCATTAAATTGCATATTCGTTGGCCAATTTTTCTGCAAAGACAGTTGAATCTTGTTCTACATTTGGATAAAAACTTGATTAAAGAAAAAAACAATATTGTTTGGCAATACTGGGTGTATTAAAAAGCTTTACTAAATAGAGATAACCCTCAAGACCATCTACAATGTGAATGGCAGAATGAAGAAAATATATTGTGGTCCAACTATGTTACAATGATGAAAGTTTTTTATGAAGAGCTTTGAAAAAGTGAACTCAGTTTGCCTGTGGACAGAACTGCCCACAAGCATCTGTTTAGTGCTATTTGCTGAAATCTGAGGTGCTGGTGGATACAGTACCTAACACATAAACAGATACCCTGAGGAGTTGGAGTGAGGGATTGTAGGGAGGGGTGAAGGTCTAGTGTAGACGGGGAGGGAGGGAAGGTCAACTCTTGTTAACAATGAGTCCATTGATTCCAGGTGCCCAGCCTCTTCTAAATCTTTCATTCTCTTCTTTTGCCCCATATCTTCAATCTCACCTTTCTCGCTATTCTTTCATCTTTGTCTTTTCCTCTCCCTCTCTGTCCCTCTCCTTATAATGTCTTTAATGTTTCATGACTTCAGACACTTCAGATGATATCAGATGGATTTTCAGGACTTTTTAAAGGTTGCATTTCTTTCACTTTCACTGCTCAGCCCAGTTTACTATTTTGTTCCCTCTTTTTTTTTGGCCTGTTATCACTCAACCTCCTCCTTCCTGTTCAGGTAGCGGCTTTCAACTGATCACAACACAAAGGGCCAATTGTGCATTGTGTGTCTATCTGTGTCTGTGTGTCAATGCATCAAGAGATAAATTTGTGGCATGCATGTTGCCATGATGTTGGCGTTAATAGGGGAGCTGTAATGAACACGAAACAGACTGCAACTGGGGACAAAAGAAGAGGGATAAAATACATAAGAGCAGGGAGGGAGAAGGAGTGAACTGGAAGATTAGGAGATGGCTTAGACTGTAAAATGATCCATTGTGAAAGAACAAATGGAACATTTGAACTGAGAGCTGAATAACTTGAACAAACAAGTTTGCATCTGTTGCAAAGGACTGAGGGCTCACCAACTGAGCAGAAATCATTTTATTGTCCACTATCAGATTTGACGAAAACAACGTTCTGTTCATATCATGAAATAAGAACATTATTCATTAGTAGTATCAATGTGAGAAGATAACAGAATCCTGTAAACTGTGTGAGAAAGAGAGAGAGAGAGAGAGAGAGAGAGAGAGAGAGAGAGAGAGAGAGAGGGAGAGTGGAGAGAAAGAGGGAGAGATAGAGAGAGAGAGAGAGAGAGAGAGAGAAAGAGAAATAAAGATGTAAAACATTAAATGAAATAACAAACATTTATTTTGACAAATTCCCCCATAGGGCATGTGAAAATGGCTCAATCTGGTGGAAAATAGTAAATCTATCATTTTGAAGGGCTGGGCCCTTTGCAGGGCTCTAGATTGAAAGCCTGATATGACATAATGCATGACTTTATTATGTAATGGTCGTGGGATCAACAATGGTGGTTTTAATGGGTTTCAATGGACAAATTGTTGTACTTATGGGTCTGAGGGTTTGTATTTTTAATACACACCTTATTATACAGTTAATATAGGAACCAAAGTTAAAATTCTAAAAATTAAAATTAAAATTCACAACCTTACCAAAATGTAAGGTTGCATGCCTTAAGGACATCAAACGTGGATGTCTTGCAACTTTTTGATGTTAAACACAGACAAAGCTGACGTTCTTGTACTTGGCCCCAAACGCCTCCGAAACAAATTTTCTAATGATATAGTAACTATGAATATTGAACTATATTCAAGGACTGCCTTCTTTCATCTACATAACATTGCAAAAATAAGGCACATCCTGTCTTAAAAAGATGCAGAAAAACTAGTCCATCCATGTGTTACTTCAAGGCTGGATTACTGCAACTCCTTATTATCAGGTTGTCCCAAAAAATCCCTCAAGACTCCTCAGTTGATCCAAAATGTTGCGGCAAGTGTGTTGAGAAGAACTAGGAAACAAGATCATATTACTCCTGTATTAGCTGCTTTGCACTGGCTCCTGGTAAAATACAGAATAGAATTCAAAATCCTTCTCCTGACCTACAAAGCGATTAATGGTCAGGCTCCAGTTTATATTAAAGATCTCATACTATCTTATAAACCAACTAGAGCATTGCGCTCCCAGAGTGCAGGCTTACTTGTGGTTCCTAGAGTCTCTAAAAGTACAATGGGAGCCAGAGCCTTCAGCTATCAAGCTCCTCTACTGTGGAACCAGCTCCCAGTGTGTGTTCGGGAGGCAGACACCCTCTCCACATTTAAGAGCAGGCTAAAGACTTTCCTCTTTGATAAAGCTTATAGTTAGGGCTGGCTCAGGCTTGCCTTTGATCAGCCCGTAGTTGTGGTCCCATAGGCCTCAACTGCCGGGGGACGTACACCTCTCTCCTCTCTCTTCCTCCTTTCCCCATCTCTCTCTCTCCTCCTCTCCCTCTCTATCTGTATGCATTCATTAATGCTTAAATGCATGTTAGTAACTCATCATCCGGGAAATCATCCCCAGGGTTTCTATGTCTCTCATCTGGCAGTTTGCCACTATTAAAGATTACTTCTGGATCATGAATTGTGGCTGCACCTGTTGCTCTGGTCCTGCCTGATGTCCACTTTAATATATATTTTTTGGAGCTTTTTTGACATCCTCCTGGATCCATCTTTTTTTATATTTTATCACAACATGTTTTAATTGTATGATATTGCTTTTTCTCAACACACGACATCTATAGCATGTCTGTCCGTCTTGGGAGAGGGATCCTCCTCAGTCTCTCCCTGAGGTTTCTCCCATTTTTCCCCCTTCAATTGTGGGGTTTCTTTTGGGGAGGTTTTCCTTGTGCAGGGTCTAAGGACAGAGGGGGTCGTATCCAGTACAGTCTGTAAAGCCCACTGAGACGAATGTGCCATTTGTGATATTGGGCAATATACATACATTTGATTTGATGTATTCTATATGCATTAACATGGCCAAAGGTATCTAAAAATAAAGAAAATGAAAAAGACCAAAATGCCCCTTGTGAGGCAAAAGGGTTGAAAGTAAAAATCAAGTCAAAAATCAAAAAGGGGGCTAAAAATCCACTAAAAAGGAAACTGAAAAATGATGGGTGACTTGACCTGTCCCATTTTATTACTTGCCATCGCTGTGATTGTTGCTGTCCTGTCCGGCTGAGTGGTACAGATTTACACCCTGGGGAATCTAAACACTTTTAAAGGCTAAAGTGATAATGTTGGGGTTTCTGCTTGGATTCTCTCTCAGTTGTAGGTCTACTGATATGGCTATGAATTGTGAACACAGACATTTTTACCATCGTTGGGCAAAAGGACAAACATTTCCTATTGCCCACCACCATCACAACCTTTAACCTGCAGTTCAGCAGGTTTTCTTGGGGGTTTTCTGTGACCATGTCAGGTACACACAGGTGCAATCTGTAACGTTACCTGCACCAGAACCCTTCAATAAACCTAAACTTTCTGTCAGCTCCATTGTCTGTAATTTGGTCCAATTCGTTGTCGCCTTGCATCCACCTGTGTGACATTTACACAGCACAGAACCAATAGCTATTTAGAGCAGCTGACTTGTTGTTGATAATTACTCATGACTAATCCAATCCATCCTCGTACAGGTGCTGTGATTTCTGGTTTTGAAAACTAACTTTCTGGTCCCTACTGTGACTTGAAATGAAGACTCCCCATTCATTGATGTTTCAGTTAATTCAATGACAGAATGTAAAGCAATTAACAGGTCGATGACATCTGAGAAGAGGGGGGGGGGGAAGGTTTTCTTCACCTCTTTTTTAAATTTCTATGTATGGTAAATATGAAGAATCATAACTGATTTTATCATAAACTATTATTGAAATAATTCCAAGGTAAGAAGAGCATGTCTTTCAGTTATACCTGAGCACACTGAGCTACCTTTGCCCTTTCCCTTATTTCTAGGCTCACCATGTCAGCCATACATACTGTACTGTAAATGTTTCAGGACATTCAGGGGGAACCTTGGCTTCTTAGAAATGTTGTCATTTGTTATGTGGCTGACAAGGACCCATTTTATGAGCAACACTATTTTATTCAATATGAAACTTTTGACTGTACGCCCTAACATTTTAAACCATGAATAGCCACAGGAGAAAGTCACTGTGGTACAGAGCCTTGATGATGGGACATTCTCTCTCTTCATCCCAGGTACATTCTCACCCTGTGCATTAACCTGACACTAAATGTAATCTTCATCGATACATTTTGACAAATCATTGTCTAATTATGATTCAGGTCAAATTATAAACATGGAAGTTAATGAAAACACTCATCCAGACTCCAGATTATCATTATGAGAGCTTGTTGTTGTACACAATACATACGAAATACAATATCTCATATTTATCAAAAATGTATCTAATATTCATTGTACAGGCATAAATCAAACCGAATACTGCCAATATTCTGCTTTATATTGCAGCTAGTCCATGTTTAGCCTATCGTAGCATGTGTGTGCTGCTACAGTATATATCCTTAAATCAGGTGGCACTCGTGTGTTAATGTAAATGTCTGTATATTTTAGTGGGTTGATTCTGATTCTGATTACGTTCCTGTTTACAAATGAACATTGTCAGCTCCATCAGCGTTGCAGGTGGTGTGCCTCTCGAAATAGCATCCCATCTGACAACCCACCAATATAAAATTGTTCACAAAATGATGGTCATGCATGTGCCTGTGCAAAAATACTGAAGGGTTGTTATGACCCATGGTTATGTTTTCCTTCATGTTTGATTTGATGAATCTCTCTCTTGTACCCTTTTTGTGTGTGTGTGTGTGTGTGGGTGCGTGTGTATGTGTGTGTGTGTGTGTGTGTGTGTGTGGGTGTGTGTGTGTGTGTGTGTGTTGCTCATGTATTGTGATTTGTTGTTACTGATTTGTTGTTACAACCTTTCTACTAACACAAAATATATTTTTCCATAAGTCTTAAATACAACTGCATTTGTTTTGGTTTTAGCAATATGCAAAACCATGAAAGGTTCTTAAAGGTGCGTTGGTGAAAGGACGCAGAGCAGAGGAACAGATAATAGCTGTGGAGTGGTGAGAAATGAGAAGCGGTGTTCTGACTAAAGAGAGGCAGACAAAGAGGCAGGAGGAGATGGTGCAGGTGACAGTGTATTCAGCTGGTTCTGGGAAGACAAGGCAAACACAAGTTCGGCTTCCAAAACCACTCATGCTTGCTTGTTGCCCCCCATCCGTAACCCCTTTTGTACTGCTTAGAAGCTTCAAAGACGAGAAAGCCAAAGGGGAACGAAAGGATTACAACATTACCAGAGAATGCCAGAGAAGCGACTCAACTTTACTGAAGCAAGAAAAGGCAGAAATAAATAGCACCTGCTATATGAAAGCCATATCACTCTGACATCTCTCCACAGCAATGCATACAAAAATGTCATTAATTAATTTCCCCAAAGGGATTTTCTTAATATGATAATCCTTATTATTCTAAATGTGTTATGTAAACATTCCAGAAGCATTCAGCATAAGCAGCATGAAAGTGGGAGACACAGTATACTTACTTGGCTCCTCCGTGGAGCCACAGTGAGAGAAATAAATGGGAGGTAATGGGAGTGAGATGGAGAGAGGCAGCAACTGCAAGTGACAAGTTAAACTGAAAAGACTATGAAAAAGAAAAGAAGATAAAGCACCGTTTTGAAGACATACAGGCTGCAATTCCCATCTTTTCTCCTCATAGATGACGTACTATACTTCAATACACAAATGTTAAAAACGTATATTATGTTTTACCACATGACAATGTACTGTATAAATAGACAGTATCCTTTTTAAAAAGAAGATAACCACCCAGACCGTACAGAAAATATACATTTAGATACTCTTGCTTTGTAGCTTGTAACATTCAGCTTTCTTTTGTTTTAATGAGCTCACAGTCAGAGTGTAAGAACAGCCAAAGAGCCAAGGCTGAATAAAATGACACTTTCTGTTATTATTGTCTGAAATGGTGAGAGGCCAGAATGGAAGGTGACCCTTTTCCATTCAGCTGCTCCAGACTCAAAGTCATTTGAAGCCCTGGAGGCTCTGAATTTCAGCCATTGCCAACTCCAATCTAATTTAGTCAGTAAAACTGGAATTGGCAAGTGCCATTGTGACACATTTACACATGTATAGATTGATTCATGACACTGGATCCGAGCCACACCACAGCTATGCACTGTACAATGACAAAATACATGGTCCAAGATCGGAACGGAACTGAAAATATGAATGGCTGAGAATATTCGCACAGACTTTTAACCATGTTACATTAAATCGATAAGATATTTGGTAAATGTTTTTAAGTTGTGATTAGATGATTTCCCTGCCGATAAGTCTTCTGTGGAAAACCATTCCATAAAAATAAGGATTTAAAAAATCCTAATCCATTCAGTGGGAGAGGCCTCAACCACAGTATGACTCCCCTCTGCCCCAAACAAGGACACTGGTATTTACTATGAATAACCACATTAAGGTAATGGCTTGTCTAATAATTTGATGAAGTTTATCGAAACCCGACTTCCTAAATCAAATTTACGTGATTAGTTGAACAGTCAAGTTTATGTTAAGAATTTAAAGTAGCTTTTCGAGCAAAGACTACATTGCTACTTACCAAAATAAATACAATATATATAATATATATATAATATATATATATATATATATATGTATACAATATAATAATAAATACATTTGAGGAATTGATTAAATATGGGGATAACGGCGCATATTTTTAGACAGTAGTGTTAGCAGTAGGAACAGCATGCTACAATATATAGTTGTGTAACAAATTAAAAAAGATAAGAGAGAAGTTCAAACCCAGTTTACTTTCTCACCTCTGCACAGCTGGCCAATCGCCACATGAAGTAATCCAATGTGAAAGGTGTGGGGAGAGGGGCTTCCCAAAGCTATTTGATTACCCAACAAGCATTTCTAATGGAATATACTGGCCCTTTAGGTTAAGGTTGGTGGAAGTTAAGAGTGGAGCTAAGGCTGGGTTCAGGTGAAGGTAAGGGGAGACACAAATCAAGGGTTAAACACGACTCCTTTTTTTTTTTTTTTTTTTGCTCCACTAGGTCCAATCTTATAATCATTTTTGATCATTCATTTTTTTCCCCTGCACCGTTTGGCTTTGTGTTGTATTTTTTTATTATGACGTGACAGCACATCTCAGAGCTCAGCTCATGTGAGTATGTTCTTTTGATTGTTCCTCCATTTCAAAAGTTATGGTTGTATATTAGGTGACCACCATCTTTCCAAAGACCCACACTCACAACTTGTAAACAGCAGGGGAGGAGGTGATGTTCACAGTGACCTGATGTGGGACACACACTACACGTAAAAGAGAAGCGAAAATGCGTTTTAGCCTAATCTCATTCAAGTACAGTCTGAATACGTTAAAGGTGGGTATGGGGGTTAGTGTGAGGGAAGCCACTAAAGTGATAAGTGCCAATTTCCCTTTTCAATTTGTTGAGTGGTCTCATTTTTCCAATGGGTATTTCAGTGGGAGATTTGAGAAATGCTAACATGTTTAATTGTTGCTGTTTGTTTAATGTGCACACTCAACTAAGACATGCTATGCAGAGCCTCTCCCAACAGCTGTGATAGAAGTTCAAAATGCCCATATGGAGAACTGATCATTGAACATGCACAGAGTTGAGTTGACAGCTGTTGAGTTTAGTCACTTTAGCTAAAGTATGACAGCAGTATCTTTATCTCAAACATCCATCCATCCATCCATCTTCAACCGCTTATCCGGGGTCGGGTCGCGGGGGCAACAGCTCCAGCAGTGGGCCCCAAACTTCCTTTTCCCAGGCCATGTTGACCAACTCTGACTGGGGGACCCCGAGGCGTTCCCAGGCCAGTGTGGAGATATAATCTCTCCACCTCGTCTTGGGTCTTCCCCGTGGTCTCCTCCCAGCTGGCTGTGCCTGGAACACCTCCCTAGGGAGGCGCCCAGGGGGCATCCTTACCAGATGCCCGAACCACCTCAACTGGCTCCTTTCTACGCAAAGGAGCAGCGGTTCTACTCCGAGCTTCTCTCGGATGACTGAACTCCTCACCCTATCTCTAAGGGAGAAGCCAGCCACCCTTCTGAGAAAACCCATTTCGGCCGCTTGTACCCGCAATCTCGTCCTTTCGGTCATGACCCAACCTTCATGACCATAGGTGAGAGTAGGAACGAAGATAGACCGGTAGATCGAGAGCTTTTTTATCTCAAACAAAGCACAGTTAATAGTCATTGATGCTCACAATGCTAATCCGTCAGAATCTATACAAATCATATTACATTCTTAGTTCTGCCAAAAAGCTGTAGCAGGTGGAGCATTTGGCAACCAGCATTGTGAAAAGATGTCTGTTAAAAATGTAGGCTAACAACGACTAAAACTATAGTCTATAGGGATTTTTCTCTACATTTTCACACATAGTATTATACATTATAAAAAAAACAGAGTTTGTAATCCAACATGTACCATTGTGGAAGTGAAAGGAAACATGTGTGATAATCAGGCTCTGTTGAATGCTGAGCATCCCCTCTGACACACACACACTGCTGTCATAGTCCTTCAGCGGAAACAGCTTTTCCTCAAGAGCTGCCTTCCAAAAACACTTGACAAGAACAGAAATTGGCAATTCATTCCTTTACTTGCTCATTTTTTTCCCTGCTCGTTTTTTATTGATCGCAATCACTTGTTCCCTGCACATGTTCAAATTGCAGAGCGGGTTTTTGTCTTTTTTTCCCCTCTAACTGCGAGTAGAATAGCCTAATCAAGGCAAATTGGTGCTAATAATCTCACTCTTTAACGGGAGATTTAGAGAGAGAAACAGAAAGAACAATTTCAACAAAAATGAACAGGATAGGCAGCGAACATTTTTGAGGAGGCAATAACTGAGAGGCATATAGACAATGCCAAGCAGTGATCCAGTGAGAAACACAAGAGACACAGATGGAGAGAAAGTGCCTACCAACTTGTTGAGTGGTCTAGCAGTTGAATGGCACTGGTCTGCTGCCAAGTCGTGTCATTCCCTTCTGTGCTCCCAAAACTAAGGACAGAAAGACAAGGACATGTATGGAATCAGAAACAATAACTCACCAGTCCGTGATGCAAGCATCGAGTCCAAAACCGACATTTATCACCTTCCTGTATGCTTGTCTGTACGCTTTCTATAACGGAGCAGCAAATTGTTACTATCGTGCATTCACACAGCAACATTTCATGTGAACCAAATCGTATTTCCAAAAGCTATAGGATTTTTAAGGAAACATACTGTGGTGCCGTCTGGAACAGACAGTGTGTTACACCTGACACATGATGGAGGTTTACCCTCGACCACAACTGATCCAAAATCACACACAGGCCCAAACATCCACTCCTGTGTTTTCAGTGAAATATAACAACGTGATATACTTCTGCCTTAGCTACGTATGTTTAATGAACGACTTAGCACCACCGCAGGGTGTCTTTTGTCAGGAAATGTGTGTTAGTAAAGGACAGCTCTATGGTCTTGTTTTTGGGAAACTGGTTCTCTGTTAGAATCATGGTTCACATGACCAACCTCTGTGAATGCACGCTGACCTGCCAACTTTCAACAACCCCCTTTCAAGCATTTTGACTGAAAGATGTATCAGAGGATCAGTATTTTGTAGTTGTAATGGAGGAAGACACGTCACTGTGATGAACAGAAAGATATAGTGGAGCAGGATTATGGCTAAAATTATGACGGGAGAAAAAGATCCAATTGAATTCACATAATTATTTCTTGATCCTCAACACTAACAATTACAGTAAGTCATACAAACAGGATCATTATGGGAAGTTGTGGGCTTATTGAACAGTGTTTACAATGTTACAGTATTAGCAAGAGTTGGAGCACACAGAAAGCACTGCTAAGTGGAAACTGTGCACAATGCAGGTGCAGTATTGTAGCATTGACACATTTGGAACAATAATTTTGTTCACAAGAAAAATAAATAAATACTAAAGAGAACCCATGACCCTCCTGGAGTTGTTGAGAAAATTGCTCGCTCAAGACACACTCAATAAAACATGGCCTGTGTGTTAAAAAATCTTTGAACCAATTTTCTTTGTCCCATTTCCTATGACGAAGCGATTAAAGAAAATACTTTTCCCGCACTGATCTATTTGTTTCAACACTTAAACAATCACTTCTGATGAAAACAAATATTAAGAAGAAAAATGGGAGCAGGACGAGGAAATGTGAATACCAAAATGAGGAAAGAAAGTTGAAACGTGTCCTGAGGAAAACTCTGCCTGCATTATGAGGTGGTCTGTGTCCAGTTTCCTCTTTGTACTCATAAATGAGCATTAATATTTCATTCTTTCATGAATTTCTATGGTGTCTGAGTCTGATAGCTCTTGTCTACGCCAAGGTTAAATACATATGAGTAGGTGGAGATTGTGTCCACCTCTAAACTTTGATGAGGCCTAAGACTAACCATGTTTCTCCACAGCGGGGTGGAATGGCCATTTTGACACAAGGATTAGTGTAATGCTGTCCAGACCAACAAGAGGAACAGGGTGTGGCTGACAGACACTGAGACAACATCTGAGTGACAGACGTAAAGCAACTAATGTTTGTTATAGTGATCAAATTAAACTCATAGAGGTTAAATGCTTGCATGTAGGAGAACACACACACACACACACACATACATACACACACACACACACACACAAACCAGGGACTAGGGAGGTCCAGCTCTTCAATGTGACATTGAGCTAATCAGATTTGAGGAAGTGTTGGATAAACAAATCGCTCTCTCTCTCTTCATCCCAAGCCCCCCTCTCCTCTATATCTCTCCCCCACTCTCTCATTAATCAGTAGAAGAGCTTTTAGAGTGCAGAGAGGGATTCATATTTACTCACTAATGCATGTCAACAGCCAAATCTACTCCATGGTGATGAATAAACAACTATTTACCCCATAACCACTCTTCACATGGAAAAGCCAACTCCTTCACAAAAGCCACAAAGCGTATTAGCAGCAGGGCACCACCAGCAGAATGAAAGGGATTGTGAAATAAATTCTGGATACTGTAAATATGCATACAACACATGCATGGGAGTAGGGGCTCAAATCTTCTTCAATATGAAACTGACTAACTGACTATTTCTGTACTAAAGATTACGGAAAAATTTGACACAAAGTTTGTGTCAAGCAGGGATCTAAGAATGCTATAAAATCAGCAGCTATAGGATCAATACAAATTACAACTGATCAATAACTTTAGTACCTTATAGACATTTAAATATAAAGGTGATGCTATGTTTGAAAAATACCTCAAGTTGTTGTTACTACTCTAGGCTTGCAACACTTTTAAGAAACTCAGCTTGTTCTAATTTGTCACACATGTACACACATGAAGCTCAGCGTAAGTTCAATCAGGAAGACTACCTTGATGCTTCATTCATTCTCAATTCTCTGCCTCACTCCTCCAGCTGCTTCAGCTCATTATGGGTCTTTCACTCTTTTAGTTCACCAACAAGATTTTGCTACAATCTCCAACAGCACAGCCGTCACGGTGGCTGCCTTTGTTTTGTCCTAGTGATTAAATGAGGGCTGTAAGGGTACAGAGAAGTCACTGTTCACTTCATAACCCCGTTTAGGAGTCACGGTTCGGTACAAGTCCGGTACAGCGGTGAAAAACCCAAATGCAAAGAATAGGTTTTTTTTTTCATTTATTTCCAGCAGACTAGTGCAAGTGTCAAAGGCAGACATGATCCTCATGCGACATTTAAAACACTTCTGTGTTACACAACGAACACTGAACAAACACACACCACATAGTAACAGGCCACAATAGACTATTTAACTGTAAAGCTTCTCTTTTGCTTTTATGCTTATAAAACATGTGCATTAGGAAATAATGTTTCAATTAGTTTCACCTTTTCTATACTTAAACATTCAAAGCACACAAACATGTATGTATTGCCTTGTATTAAGCAGTACAATCAAAACTGAAACACTGTAAAAAAGCACTGTCCGCGTCTTATACACAACTCTCTCTCCATTGCTGTTGTAGCTGACTGGCAACGTGCTGGAACGTTCATTCGCTTCTGCAAACATCAGCATTTGTTGCTAATGGCTAAAACTTTCCAGGTGGAACTCACACTTGTGAATTTTGGTTCCGCATTTCATGCATCAATTTACATACCGTGTATTCGGCGTGACCCGTGTACCGTGAGGGTTTGGCACAAATACATGAAGCGCTACAGTCCGATGACAAAGATAATTTCATCTAAAGAAATACAATCAGTGTTGTCAATATTGGAATATTAAGTGAAGCATTTTAACTCATAGAGGAGGCGATCCTCACAACAGTTGGGCCTATTTCTAAAATTGTATTTAAACTGCATATTTATGTCTCCTGGCAGTGAGGAACAAAAGGCAAAAAAAACTTCAGAAAATCACAGTCATAATCCGAGTGTTCAACATTGACTCATGCCAACTGCTTACAAGAGGAAAATCCAGCAAAAAACATTGATGCAGCGTGTGAGCAAACCATGCTAGTCAGTCATTCATCTCCATATTAGTTGATGCATATGCTGATGCAGCTTGTGAGAAAACTGAGAATACTTTTTTGGTGTAATTATTTTGCAAATCACTGCTGTTCTCCAACAGTGCTCATACCGTGGTGAGGAAACAAAAGGGCTTTCGAGCTCCCTCTTACGTACTAGAAATATCATGCATATATTGCAGCTCTATCCTTAACAGACCTATCATGATGGGACAGAGCTAATATAAAACGCTCCAACAGAGAGATGAAGACAGCATGTTACAGATTCCATGTCTGAAGAGGGCTACAGAGACTTTCCCAGCATGCACTGTGGCAGATTGCAAGGAAACGCCGACAGGTTTCCAGTCTTTCTCAGGACTCACACACGCACGCACAAGCACACACATTCACATCCACACCTAGAGTGTTTCCAGTTCATCATTACTGTGTTTGGTCTGTTGAATCCAATCACAGTACTTCACACAAGCATACACACATAGCGTGCAATATTAGTCATTTATCAAGGTGAAGATCAAGATATCAAGATTTACTTTAATTGTCCTCATGGGGAAATGTGTTTGGACTTGTATGGACGAGGCCATTCACAGAAAATCCAACAGCACTTTATAAAACTGATTAATCAAGGTTCAAGTTCAAGGTTAATTTATTGTCATTGTACAACACAGGGTTTCATAACAAAATACAGCTGTAATCCCTTCATGCTACACAAGAAAATAAAAAAATAAAACTATTTTGGCAGTTTTTTTGTAAATTGAGTATCCTTAGTTTTTGAACTGTTGGTCAGACATTACTTGGACATTAGAAAAATGAAGGTAGATATCTATCATTATTTTAAGACTTTTTTACCCAAAAAAGAGATTCATTGGTAATGAAAATAACAGTGAAGATGAGGCCCAAATAGCATTTGGTTGGCAGTGTTGCAGCGATAATGAGACACATGTCACTCTGTCACCTCTCCACCTCTTTAACATATGACACCTGCATCACCTTACAGCTCGCCCACACTGCAGCCAAAATATAAGTCCATCTGCCACATATTATTACTCAACTATCTAACAGTAATTCAGTGCTCCATGTCAAACAAGTCAAGCTTTCCAGTCCACATATCGTTTTTATGGTTCCAATTTAAATAGTTAAACATTGAAAGAAATAGCAATGCCACATACATACATGTTGATATTTTAGATTAAAATGTGTTTCCAAATTTGTGAAAACAGTTTATGCCTGTTTGCTTCCACATGACAATGTTCCCATACAAAGCCAGGTCCATAAAGAAGAAGATGTTGGTTTGAAGAATGCAACTGGCCTGCACACAGCACACGTCAGTGGCTGACCTCACTAATGCTCTTGTGACTGAATGGGATCAAATCCCTGCAGCCAGGTTCCAACATCTGGTGGAAAGCCTGAAACCAAAAGAGTGAAATCCACTTGAGCAGCTGATTAATGCTCAGAACTATAGAAAGAACATGGCTGCCATGTTCACATGTCCACATTCCAGAGACACACACTGATGACTCATTGTAGCACTCCATTCATTTATACTATAGCTGGCTATATACTGTATCGCTTGGTACACTATAAAAACAACTTCAACATCAAACCTCATGTGACATTTGTTGATTTAGTTTGATTTAAGATACTAAAAAACTATTTTACATATGTATGTTCATAGCCAACACTCAAAGTGTACTATGAGTTTATAGTCCATTATATATCCATTCCACAAGTGTTCAGTTGTGTTATTCATTGAATTGCCAAATACTGTAGTTCACTTAAAAAAAACAAGTTCAAACACAACTTACCAATATTAAAGTGTCTAAATATACAACCAGAACAACGAACAACGAGTAAATGTGAGTTTATCCAAGTCAATCATTCATACGTTTATTTGCCTATACATCTCTCTGTCCGTAAATCCATTCTTCTGTTTATCTGTGTTCTGTATCACTCTTAGCTTTAGAGGCTTTTTCACTCTGCCAAGGAAGCAGGATAACATTCTGCTCGTAGGAGGGTTGGCTGAGCCACGCTGTTCCTTCTCCATATTTATGACTGAGAGGTGTGCAAGGAATTGCTTCCACACCCCCTCCCACTTTATGTCTTCTTCTTCATCTTCCAACTATCTATCTATCCATCTGTCCATCCTTTTATAGTACCTCCTGATCTGTGGGTATTTCTTCTCTGGTGAAAGCACATTTATGAAAGTGAGTTGTTTCAGTTCTAAACAGAAGTCCAGTTTTTATCTACAATCTAGAGAGACATTTTCCCTTCTGTGTCCATTACATCATTTTGTCATAGCATAAAGCTCACTGAGACTAATGTGTCATTTGTGATATTGGGCTATATAAATAAACTTGATTTGATTTGACTTTAGGATCACATTTTACTGAAAAACTCTTGTCAGATGAACATTTAATATCTAGGAATTAACATTATAGAAACAACCGCTGTCTATCACTGTAACAATTTGGGCACACTTTAGCACATTGACCATACACCATACAGTCCAGCCATCTACTAGGTACAGCGACATTACATATGATAGAAGATAATAACAAGCAAATCCTCTACAGTAAACCCATAAACTTGACAAAGGGTAAGCTGTATATAAAATGAACCATGCTTCATTGATATCCTCACCTTAACTACGACCAAAATCTTCCCCAAACCTTAACCAAGTAGTTTTAGTTGCCTAACGTTAATCAGAACTGGTTTTGGAAAGGTCACATAGGTTGCTCTCGACACTGAAAAATACATATTTTTTATTTTGGATATGAGCACAAACTGTAATTTCAATTCTATTCAGTTTCTGAGTAGTTTTGCTGTACTGGCAGCGTGAACAAAGTCATATTTCAAATACTGTGTTTTAAAATTGATATGTTTACCTGGTGGGAATGTGATGTTAAAACATTATAGCTAGGCTTGTATGGTGTTACAGTATACCAGGGTATTTAGAAATCCAGACGGTATGATTTTCAATACCATCATAAAATACAGATGTTTATTTCTCTAGAATGCTGTATTGATTTACATGTAAAATCTGTATTGATTTGCTGAGTGATTTATTGTAGCCCACTGATGTGTCTGATGTGTGACGGTGAGCATGTAAGCATGAGCATGCAAGTGAGCTGTAACGTTATATCTGTAGCAGCGCAGTGTGTGTACAGTTTATTTGTCGGTGAATAAATGTACTCAACACCCAAGCCAAGTTCCCGTGTCTTGCTTGCCACCTGCTAATTAAAGTGAAGGAGGTTTGCCACGAAGTCAGTGGTCATTTCAGCCCAGGCTCACTTAAGGTGGACTGACCTTTAAGGTGGACCAGCTATTGTAGCTATTGACCAGTAATGAGAAGCTGCTCCTCCGAGTTTCGCACCCCCGGGCTGTAATATACTGTCATTTACCATATACCGGAGTGAAATGTCTGGTTAAAGGTGTAGAAAAATAGATATCGCCCAAGCCTAATTATAGCACTAAATACATTTTTGGGAGTAATTATTCCATAGTGTAGGCATAATTCTCTGTAATTGTTTTTTCCTTTATGCCTGATAAAATTATTATATATTCACTATTATGTAGACATTAAGATGCACTGTATGTGACAGTCTTGTTTAGAATATTGAAGAACAGTTGGTGATCTGGGATACTTTATATGCATGAAAACATAGTTATGAAAAAGTTTGTTTTTCTCTCCTGATTGGCTTGAGGGTTAATGACCAATCAAAAGAGAAGGAAAAGAAACAAGAACACACTCTGCACATAATCAAAGATAGTGATGTCTATGAAAAGCAAAGCACACTCTTAACATAATGAGATGATAAGCTGAAACACATCATCTTCTCAATTAAATACAACAGACAAAGTTATAATGATGACATTTAACCCGTTGATGCCTTTGATGCATTCAGACTCACACAGTATATACGATTCAAGCGGCTCTAAGAAAATGTTAAATAATGCAACAAATCTGGGCCAGAGTGGGACTGCACCAGCTGCACTGGAAGCTAGAGAATTGCAATAGAAAAAAATATGCCTATAACGTGAGCATGGGAGATGAGTATAAAAACACAAGCTCAGGTAGGGCGGGTGTACTCACAAAAACAAAGCCCGTGTTTTGGAAGGTCATGGGCGAAGTGGAGTTTAAAATGATGGGCTTTAAGTTCATCCAACCGGAACACAGACAATGTACAAATGGAGTGCCAAGCAACCAGTGGCAGCTGGGTGTAGCCTGCAGACCAGAGCATATCTCTGGAGATCATAATTAAGATCAGATGAATTATGTAGAGATATAGACGAGTAAGTGTGAAAATGAGCTGGAAGTCCAGGAAAGCTTTAAAATGTTCCCTGTGAAGTCTTTGACCACTAAAGCTATGGAGCAATTTTTTATGTGTGTGTCCTCATTTTGTTTGCACTCCAAATAAAATATTATATAAATGTGAACACTTGATAAGGAGAGAAAATGCATTCAAAATACTGTTTTATGTGTGTGTGTATATATATGTATGTATATATACATACATATATATATACATATATATATATGTATATAGTAAAATAAAGGGTATAGTTTCAGATTGACACATTATTTTTTCTAATACAGCACCAATATTTAGAAAGTGTACACCCTCCCTAGAATAAGGAATAGTGTGAGAATAACTTAATACACCCTTGGACCAATTATTGGTTGCCCAATACCCTCGACTCCACTGTTTAGAAAGGCTGTGAGCCTTTTACAATAAACGGAAGAACAGCCTGTGGCATCATCCATCCCCTCCTCGGCCCTCCTCTCTCTGCTACTGATGTGAGGAGACGTTGACTTTTGTCCTGTCTGACAAAGTGTATTGTTACACATTTCTCTGCCCTGGTATATAACCTGAAGTAAGTCTGAGCAATTTCAGAACTTTTCTCTGAGGGATGTAGAAACTGAAGGACTAACATGGCAAATAACATATTACAGTATGCAATACTCACACACACACACACACACACACACACACACACACACACACACACACACACACACACACACACACACACACCAAACCCTTTTCTGTAATTGTTCATCAGTGAGCAATCATTTTCAACTTGATTTCAAACGGCTGGTGAGTGCACGTGTATGTGCATGGGCGCTAGTCACACACACTGACAGAGATAAGTAGTGAAAAATGAGGCAGGACCTGGGTTGAAACTTGAACGAATCTCTAACAGATCAAAATGTTTAATGCCACCATAGAGACACAGACACAATAAATGGAACTAAAAACCGAAAGTAATAGAAGAAAAACATCAAAGATCCCTGATATTTAAATTTAAAGCAAAACTGTTTTTGTCATTGCTCGAACATGTATGTATCATTGTTGTGATTTTGTATAAAATCGACTGGTGCTCTGACCACAACCTGCTGCTTGAATTTAATTACATTTCTTTCTTCCTGTTTTTCATTTCATTTAGTTGCCTTGGTTACCATGTTCACTAAGTTCTGACCCCAACATACACACACACACACAGTATAAATGCATATACTGTAGAAGTACTACACACACACACACAAACATACACACACACACACACATGCACACACATGCACACACACACACACACACTCACACACAATACATATGTATATACTGTAGAAGTACTACACACACACATACTCCCAAATCCACTCACCAACTTCCATACACTCTGGGAGAGAGGTGACTGTGTAATAGCTTCAAAGCAACAGCTGTGGATGACCTCACATGACCCCTGAGGTTGTCATGGCAGTGTCAGCCTTGTTCCCACAACAACAGCACACTGTTCCATTACTGAGCAACATAATTTATTTATGAAACCTTCACTTTACAGGCTCACTGTGTGTGATAGGGAGTTTTTGTCTATCAACATGACAGCAAGAATGTGGACATTTTTATGCATGTGTGTGTGTGTGTGTGTG
This sequence comes from Bovichtus diacanthus, assembly GCA_943590825.1. Classification (NCBI taxonomy): domain Eukaryota; kingdom Metazoa; phylum Chordata; class Actinopteri; order Perciformes; family Bovichtidae; genus Bovichtus; species Bovichtus diacanthus. The sequence continues at coordinate 2,000,730 of CALSBV010012191.1, read as the reverse complement.
TGTGTGTGTGTGTGTGTGTGTGTGTGT
>CALSBV010012191.1:1960771-1992134 GCA_943590825.1 Bovichtus diacanthus | reverse complement strand
ACACACACACACACACACACACACACACACACACACACACACACACATTTGTTTTTTCCATTATAGACGTTCACAAATAGTAAAAACAAAAAAATGTAAGTGTGGATTGTTACAATGCACTAAACTGCTGGAATGTTTTGCTAACCAAGTTAAACAGGATCCATATTCATCAACCACATGAATACCGTATGATCAATGCACACATGATACCTGTTGAGTTCCCATGGTAACAGCCATCCTACCCATGTTCAGTTAATTGCAATCATATCTTGATTACAATAGAAAAAAAGATAACAAAAAGGTAATTTGGCAAAAAGAGGCTTGTGTAGTTGGATGAACATGCCAAAGTAAAGAAGAAGATAAATTAGTATGAAACAAATCATACAACAACAATCAATAACAGGATGAGGTCACAATATATTTTTACCAAAAAAACACAAGAAGAAAATACGATAAAATAACTATGAGAAAAAAAAGATTAACTCTCAAAGCAACTCACACAAAAAGCCAGTGGCCATCCATACCATTAAAATGTCATGTTGATTTTTTTTAATAGTCTTTACGTGCTGATTCCTCTTTAGTGTCATCTGTAATTTTGTACTAAAAATATCTACAATGTCAAATTAATTATTTTCCCCTCATCACAATATTTTTATTTCTTTATCATTAATGTTGTGGGCTCAACATTGACATTGTGAATATACAACTGGGCCATAAATGTGCTCTTTGATTGAAAATGAATGAAATGTTTGATAGTCCTTAATCATGTCATTAAATCTTCCATAAATTATATAAGCATTAAGCATCATTTTGTCACTTTGAGGTTAACATATGGAAATCATTCATTTCCATAGCATAGCATAGTTAAAAGCCTGTTGTTTTAGCTTTGCCATTTTGCACATATGCCGTCTGTCTTTTTCTGAAACCCTCCCTTTACCCTCTCTGCTTATTCTTCCCGAACTCCATCTGTCACTGTAACATTCCTTCTTTACCTCTTCCTCACTCGACATCTCTCTGTTTCCCTGTCTGAGTGTTTCAGAGGAAAGAAAGTAAGGATCTGTGACAACAAACACAATCAACCATTAGCTGTGTGCTAACACAGAAACAACTCCGTAGGGCGTGCGAGTGTGTGTGTGAGTGTGTGTATCCTAAATGATGTGTTAGCCTCTGTTACTCATGTCTTAGTTCTCTGTGAGAATTATCATCAAAGAGTGAGGGGGTTGGGGCTAGCAGAGAGAGAACTAGTCATCTTCACTTTGAGACCATCGAAAAAGGAAACATGGATATTAGAACAAAAACGGCGGGAAACGGGAAAACAGGAAAACAGGAGATGGAGGAACAGGATAATTCAGCACGATGGAGAGGACATAAGAGACAAAAAAAGGCAGCTGTTGATAGGAAACAAACACTGAAGAAAAAACGGAAGGATCTGTCATTTGCTCTTCCCTTTCCTGTGTCAAGACAAAGACACAACTTGAAGGAATATGCCACCTACAGCATATAGTCTGTATGTATATTAACATACTGTATATGTATAGTTGCTGTCAGTTTCCTCATTCAGTGAGTGCATAAATGCATTTAGTAGTATATCCTAATAAATGGGTTTTTATATGATCGTGATTCAAAATAATTAGTCAAAACAACACAAATGAAAACTGCACAAATGATCTACGGTACATTAAAACGATGAGGGACAAAAAGTTTTGTGCAGTGTGCACTTTTATCATAGCAACCATTGTGAGAGCAAATCTACACAACAAAGAAAGCCTGTTGACGCACTAAACTGGTAATGTGCGTGCTGCAGTGTGGACATTACAAGAAGAAAGCCGTAGCCATCACGCTGTATCCTGTTGATTATTCCATATATAGTGATAGTTTATGAGTGTAACTATGTGCAATGCTTCAAGTGAAATTTTCAACCCTAGTCCTGTTAGACAAAGACGTATTTTTTTTTTTTTTTATCTGTGAGCAAGCCTTACATTCTCAAACAACATCAATTACACATTCAATCAATGCAATTAGCAATTAGCCTCCTAATTACCAATTTAGTTGACAATTACATTAACAATATGCTAAAGAGTCCGTGCTAATAACTAGCTGGATACTCATCAACAGAGGGCTTTGATTGCTGTAGTCTTGGAGGGCCTTGGGTTTTGCTCTCTGTAATGAATGAACATGTAAGTTGTATTGAATGGAAAGAACAACAGTACAGATCTACATGGAATTAAACCTGATTCGAGAGTCCCAGCAAGGACACAGACCAACAAATGAACACATGAGAGTCATTCTGCAGTGTATTTAATCTATGCTCTCAGTGTCAAGTGGAAATAAGGTCAAATTGTCGATATTTAAACGGAGAGCATTTCCAGCACGTCTGTGTAAAGATTTGTTGGATAGTAGATATTGTGCGGCGCAATACACACATATATGCACATACACTATAAAAAGGTAACAAGTTAGAAATATATGTTGCACATTTCTCATTTATACAAACAAAAAAAGTACAAAGATAATCAAACCACCAGTTACAAATAACAAATACAATAGGAAGAACAAATATGGTTCATTAAACCATCCTGAATAAAGACGAGAAAAATGTGCAGCCCAACACAAGTAAACTGTGAAAACAGCACTTTGCTGACTACTCAGATGAATCATGTCTTTCTGTAGGATGAATTGACTCATAGCTGTCCATTCAACCACTTACTCAAGATAAAAAGGAGGTAATAATTACGGCAAAGTACTGGATGAAAATCTGATTATCTTGTCAGAACAACACAGTGAAGTATACATTAGTTTAAGAATTGTCAAATGTTATTTCAAAATCAACTAATGTGTAGCCTCATGGATGAAGTGCACGTCTAACGTACTGCATTCTGCATCATGTTACCATATGATTATTAAGCTTTTAAACAGGAGTGTATGGTTTGATGAAAATGTGTGTCTTGGTTTTTTAGACCTGGCACAAGTCAATGCTAATCCTGGACACCAACGTGGCACTCCTTAATGCTGACAAATCCCACATTGCATCAACATAGCCATACAACATTTTGAAAATGATATTTGGATGCACTAAAAGTGTTCGGATGTATGCATGTGTGAGCGTGTGTGCAGGTCTGGATGAATCTCAGTATTTGTGCATGTTTGTATGTGTGTGTGTGTGTGTGTGTGTGTGTGTGTGAATATAAAGCATCTAAAAATAGATAGCAGTTGAAACTGTATGTTGTACATCCAATTCAACAGATAAATATTCTGGGTACACTTTCAAAGATTCTGAACAACTGTTTGGATAAAACAAATAAAACATGCAGGGGAAACATGAATGGGTAAAGACAGTGCCTTTATCTCAACTGGTTTACAAGTGAGAGTGTCACTGAGCATGTTTTGTACACTTAATGATCAGTTGAAACCACAAAGACCACTGAAATCTGCACACTTTTTCAAATCAAATTAATGTTTTTAAAACCTTTTTATGACCTACGTAACTAATGTTTTTATCCCTTAATTTTCGATTTACAATAGAAATCAATTTTTTTTCATTTTATTTTGTCATCTGCTTGTTTCATGCTTTTCCCCTCTGCCCTGTTACAGTACAGTCCAGCGCACCGCATGTACCAGTTCAAGTAGTTACAAGTACAAGTAGTTTTCCAAAAACAGTCAGCACCGGAATCAACACCGGAGCTGAGTGTTAGAACAACGAACAGAAAGGGCTGCGTCGCTCTGCGTCGCTCTGCCTCGCTCCTCTGCGTCGCTCTGCTCTGCTCTCATTGCTCTCTCTCTCTGAATATGAGCTGCCTCAATGTCTTTTTTGTACACACTTCCGGATATATCTCTACTAACTTTTTGTTCTTTTTAGCAGTTCAACAAACATGTAGAAAACTCAAGTGGCCGCTCCTCTCCTCCTCTTAGTCAATATGTGTGGCTATTGCAGCTCTTTGGGGTAGACGGTACCGACCAGATTCTAGCCAAGACCAAAGACATATAATAAGATTGTGCTTCTTCTCGGAAGACTCTGGGGCTTTCTTTAGATTAGCATCATCGGAAGATGATTAGTTTACTTCGGGAATCTTGTTGCGTTAAAAAAAAAAATAACAAGACCAGATTGTGGTCTGGACAGAAACCGGCCAAATATATAGTATTATAAAACGACACGGAACATAGCAGCGTGTGTGTGTGTGCATGAGAGAAAGTACATATGGACTGTGACTAACACCTAACAACAGGATTCTTCCTTTTTTCTACAATATTTCCAGGCCATTTCATTGGTCTTTATGGTTCTACAGGAGCCACCTCCCTACAGTTGAAGCCACTTGATTGTTTTTTATGCTCCCTCAGGGCCAACCTCAGGGGCCCAAGTCAGGAAGTGAAGAGAGAGAAAAGTGGATTGGGGTAACAGTCAACCTTTAGAAATTCGATGAAAATCTGAAATGTTCTCTAAGGAAAGAGCTTAAAGTAAACAAAAGAGTTGACAACCTGGCTTTCTATTTTATGGTTTATGCTGTTGTGTCATAAAGAAAAAAGCAAAGAAGTAATCTTTCTTGCTTTTAAAACTTAAAACAAGTGACCAACACCCAATGTTAGCGGGGCAGCTCTTTGTCACCCAGTTCAACTCTAAGACCTTGTTTTAAGAGATCAACCCTAAAGTTTTTTCTTGAAGAGAACCTTAAAGTAAAGGAAATGTTTGGAATCTTAAAGAATATACAAGTAAATAAAAGTGTTAAAGTCAATACCATGCATGTCATGAATATAAAAGATCTAGAAAGAATGAAGAAATATAGCTTTGATCAGGCGGCTGCTTAAACAATGAGGTGAAAGGCATTTCTTTAGTGTGTGTGTGTCTGTGTGTGTTGGTGTATGTGTGCGTGTGTGTATGTGTGTGTGTGTGTGTGTGTGTGTGTGTGTGTGGGTGTGTGTGTATGTGTGTGTGTGTATGTGTGTGTGTGCATGTGCGTATTTATGTGTGTGTTTGTGTTGGTTGTCAAGCATAAAATGCCAACATACCCACTTGAGACAGAAAAAACTGTCGATGTGGACATTATTCCAAAATCACTGTGTGTGTGTGTGTGTGTGACAGAGCATACTGTGCTGTTTAGATCGCTGTGGGACTTTTTAGTGTTTTGGTCAGACAACATCATATATCATGGTGGTTTTTATAACCCTAAGAGCTGTCTGAGAAAGAGCAGGAGAAGAGGGGATGGGGGAAGATAAGAGTAGGGGAGGCAGGAAGGAGACAAGACAAAACGAGAGAGGAAGACAACAAGGAGGAGGCCACTTGAAATATTTCAGTTCAACAGATGAAGTAAAAAAAAAAGGCTTCCAGTCTTTGATATTCGTTTCCATATCTCTGAAGCCTCATTCGGGACAACACAAAAAGATAATAACACACAAGAATATTGTCGTTAGGAAACATTATAGCCTTGATCATTTTCTTTTATCTCCGTTGCAACATTTACTACAAGGGGCTTTCTAATTCAGTTCTGATGTATACTGTCATCTTCACCAATATTATCTACATAGATTATCTCTGTAGGTCATGACTACTTCCATACAAGTAGATTCAGAAGTTGGTGGTGAGAGCTAAATCAAGAGACTGTCAGCGATCATCATAAAGCAATTACGAGCAGAAATAATATGGCTCATGTTAAGGCTTATTAATGTAAAATATATTGCATTATACTTCATTGACATGAATGTTAAAGAGTTCACATTCATGTCAATCAGTTCATTACTACTATAAAGTGCCCTTGAAAATTGCATTGTTTTCTGCACTAATCAATTTAGAAAAACCCAGATTGATGTATTGATGATTTATCATTATTTATTATACATTCAAATTGGCAAGAATATATACAGATTTACATTATAAACACTTACCATCCTACATACATACCATCCTGCTTCCTGCAAAACATGCAAATAAAACTGACACAAAAAACGAACCAAAAAAACGATTTATCCTATTTTTCAGACATTCTCTTCCTCCTTTCTTTTCCCAGGTGTGTTCAGGTAAAGAAGTGATAAGCTGCAGCTTTTAGCCGACCGGCAGAGTAAAACTTGAATGAAATGGAAATTGAATAATGTTCTCCAGCTTTGTGTGTTGGGTGTTTATGGCTTTGTACGCTACTTCCTGGGAGTTCCACCAACTCCCTGTGCAACAAATGAGAGCCAATACGGTCTAAAGAGCTAAACTCAGCCAGTTGTCCTTTGGACACACACACACACACACACACACACACACACACACACACACACACACACACACACACACACACACACACACACACACACACACAACACTGGCCTATTTGGCAACTGCTGCTCTTTGCCAGCCCTTGCAGCAGATATGGCATATGTGAGTGTGTGTGTCATACATCATTACCTTTGCTGGCAGGTGTGATGCAGAAGGGAGTCTTACGTTGAAGCATCAGTGGTACACAGCGCTAAAAAAAGAAAACAGCCAACATAAGAAATGCACTGAAAGAGTCAGGATCCTACTGCTTCCAGTATGTAGGCCCAGTGTGGAAACTTTTAATTCCTAATTATAGATAACCTAGGGCAGGGTGTATCACTTAAACTTATGATATAATAAAAAGAGACACAACATTTTGTCAAAAATGCAGATTGTATTCAAAAATCTAAGGCATTACGTCTCAGTCCAGTGAGTTCATGGGGTCACTAGACTGAGCGTAGAGGTTAGTCCGATGATGTTCACTAAAGCAGACACTGACTAGCAACATTTGATTGAGTTCTCTCTGTGGCACACTGCCTATTTTTGTAGGAAAGATGTTTTTTTCTTTTCTTGTGATCTTATAAGATCAGTAATTATTATTCTGATTATTAGGGAGGTTCAGATTGCCACGAATAAAAGAGAGGAGCATGATTCTTGATGACCACCTACTGTATAATATGGGGTAGCACATTTCAAAGAGATCCAGTGTTTTTATTGAGTTCAATATGTTTTACTACTGGTGTGATCTCATATTATTCTCTCCATTTCTCCCCTGGAGTAGCTTGACTTGAACCGTCTGGTTCACTAAGCCAAGTCCCCTCCAACAAAGTGAGGAGTTTAGATAGCTGCAGAGGTGCCAGTTCACCCCCTGGGCAATACCGAGGTGCCCTTGAGGAGGGAACCCAACCCCTAACTGCTCAGGGCGCCAGGCTCGGGCCAGCCACCCCCTCGCTCTTACATCTCTCCATACATTAATGCTAGGTGTATGTTGGGCCTGTGTGTATTTAAAATAACAACAAAGTAAATAAAAACTGAATTTCCCCAAGAGGGATTTATAAAATATATCTCCTCCTCCTTCTACTACTACTACACTCTAGTTCAGGGGTGGGCAATTATTTTTTCCATGGGGCCACATGAGAAACAGAAAATATTGTGGAGGGCCGGGCCAAAAGGCTGAACTCAATTCTGCATAATATTAATTGTATTTCTTTATAAAAAGCAGTAAATAGCATTGTTTTGACAAGCTGGTAAGAGTATATGTTATGATTAAACAATGAAAAAGTGAGGTTGCCTTACAAAAAATGTCATTTATTCAATCAAATTTCCCAAAACAATGGTAAACAAAATGTGAACGTTTTTCACCATTTGTGACTCATATTAGTGAACATTTTCAGTCACATTCACTCCAAAACACATTTTGAGTTTCATATACTGTTGGAAAGAGGTTCTTAGCCTTCTAAAGACATCACAATATTGTCTTTGTGCTCCAAACATTAAGCAAGATACATCATAACTGATCACTGATCATCATTGAACTGTGATTTTGAGAAAAAGGCTTCCAAAGAAAGTGTCCCAGTTCACTGCTAGTTGGTTCCTTTACGTGCCTACATTTGTAGTCTAACCACCTCATTTGGTGTTTAAGTTTTTTTTTCTTGTTCAGTGAGAGAAATCTAGTCTCTGCTGGGCTTTAACAAGTGCATCGAAGTCAGGTTGAATGTCTGAGGTAGAGATGTGAAGCACAGCTGACAGATGATCATCAGTGAGAGAGGATCTATACCTGGATTTCGTAAACTTCATCATTGAAAATGTTTGTTCACATATGTAGGTAGAGCCAAAGAGAACCAACATCTTCTGAGCATGTCTCCTCATGTTTGGAAAGTTCTCCTCCTTGAGAGAAGAGTAGAAATCCAGCAGAGGTCCTGACTTAAAGTGCTCTGCCAGTACTGCATCAGACTGCAGGTCGATGAGTTCCAGCTGAACATCACTGGGTGCATTATCCACACTGCAGGTAAAGGGAGAGGAAATCACGTGCATTTCATCCTCGATTTTTCTGAGATCTTCAAATCGCCTTGAAAACTCACCATGCAATGCTCCCAACATGGATGAGTACCTGCGGAGGTGATCAGCTGATGGTGTGACTTCTTTCAGGGTTTGCATGTGAGTGAGAGTGTTGCTCTCCAGTTCGCTTGAAAGAAACTGCTTCTTTCTCATGAAAGCCTTCACCAGGCTGTGCATTTCATGAACAAAAAGGCCCTTGCCTTGCATTTTGGTGTTCAGTTCATTCATCAGTGCAGTCACATCAACAGCAAATGCGAAATCTGCCATCCAGTCCTTATCTGAGAGCTCTGGGATGTCTTTGCCTTTCTTCTCACAAAACTCTCGAATTTCTGCTTTCAGGTCTCAAACTCTTTTTAGCACTTTGCCCAGGCTGAGCCATCTGATAGCTGTGTGGTAGCCGATGTCACGATGCTCAGTCTCATGCTCCTCCAAAAGTGCGACAAACTGTCTGTGATTTAATGCCCGTGCCCTGATGAAGTTTACTATTTTAGTAACAACATCAATAACGTGGTCATTTTTTAGCACTGACTTGCACAACGCATGTTGGTGTATAATACAATGCAAAAATACCAATTTCTGATCTGCGTCGATTTCAGTCACTTTATCTTGCATACGTTTCAAAAGTCCGACATTTTTCCCGGTAAGATTTGGACAACCGTCTGTTGTGACACCTGCCAGTCTGTCCCATTTCAGTCCCCGTGTCCATGCACTCATTTACCGAACACATCGCTCCCTGTCGTCGTCCCTTTCATCGACCGCATTGCTGCCAGCTCCTCCGTAATCTTCAAGTCTGCCGTTATCCCACGGACAAACACGAGTAACTGGGCTGTGTCGCGGACATCACAGCTCTCGTCCAAAGCTAAGGAGAAAAGTCAAAACTTGCCACTTCACGTTGCAGCTGAAGCTCCAGATTCCCGCGATGTCCTCGACCCTTCTCGTCACGGTTCGTCTGGACAGCGGGACTTGCTCAAATGCTTCTTTTTTTTCAGGGCATATTAGTGCTGCAGAGTCCACCAAGCACTCTTTGACAAACTCCCCCTCCGAGAATGGCTTACTGTTTTTAGCGATTTTGTGGGATATCTCAAAGCTGGTCTTGGTTGCTGCATCCCTGGATGTGTGAAGCTCGGTAAAAAAGCCTTGTTGCCTCTGTAGCTTAGCGAGCAAAGCTTCGATGTCCGCGCCCTTTAAGCATCGGTCAAGTTTTTGTATTTCTCCGCGTGTTTCGTCTCGTAATGCTGACTCAAATTGTAGTCCTTGAACACGGCGATCTGCTCCCCGCAAACTAAACACACGGCTTTACCTACGACTTCAGTAAATAAATACTTAGCAGTCCAATTTTTGTTGAAAACCCTGCACCTTTCTTTTTTTAGCATGAGCGGCCATTTTTGAGGGCTAAAGTCGTCTTGTGACAACGATCCAATCATGCGCACGTCTTGATATACGTATTGCGTCATTATGCACGTGAATAAAAAACAACTTCAAAATAAAAGCAATGCAGCTTTAGTCCATGCATGAGGTAAAATTAGAAAATGTGTTTATTTTGTAATTTCCAATTAACCTTACGCGGGCCGGTCAGAGTCAACCAAATGTATGTGGCCCTGGGGCCGTACAATGCCCAGGTCTGCTCTAGTTGAAACTTGTGGAGGGAATTTTATCATAAAAGCAACGAGATACAAAGACAGCACGATAAAGTGAACAAGATAGAAACAGTTTGGTACTTGTTTGAGGTTACTACTAAATTAAAAGTACTTGCAGATAAATGTCAGCAGCACTCAACAACCAGACATTCACACCTCAATCACAGTTGTGTTGTTAGGTGGTGACGATGCGCCAAATCTCTATTATGACTATTTGACTTGAGCTAATCTTTAACCTGGCTAGTCGACCCAATAAGTAATTAAGTAAATAAACACTAATTCACCGGGCTTAAACTCCATTTCTCTGATAAATTGATAATAGCCACAATCTAAAATTTTTGTTGTAAATGTTCCACTTTTGCACCACTGCCAAAACGCATACAAATCAGCACATCATAACACAAAAAGAGAGAGAGAGACATACACCTAACCGAGACACAAAAATATACAGAACAACTCAGCTGTACAGGACTAATGATGTAACTGTCTCATTCAGATTTGTGTCGGTTTTAATGGACACAAATGTTCTGATCGTATTCATCATTCACCAAAAGTAGAGGAGATATAGTTCATGCATTTTCTGTATTCTAAAAGGGAATAGCACAAACCAAAGACAGAAAGCTACAGTCTTCGTCAGACTTCGTGTAGAATTCCATATGAACATGTAAGCAGTTGTGACAGAAAGGTTTAAAAAGAAAGCAGACAGCTTGTCTTTATCTCCAACATGAACAAAAAATTATTGTCGTTTTGAGCCACAGTAGGATGTGAGAACCTGGTCCCCCCGCCCAGACTTTGGTTAGACCATGTGCTATTGCACTATGTGTGTGTTTGTGGTGTGAGTGTGTGTGTGTGTGTGTGTGTGTGTGTGTGTTAAATACATTAGACGTTTATCCGTACCGTTATGGTACAGGTGCCCAGAACGGCCATGTAGAGCCGTGCAGCAGCGAGAGACCATCAGGGGGAAATACACACATGTATTATATTGTAATTTATTCCCATGCACGCTGCTCAGGGTAATCTCAGCAGCGGCTCTTCTGGCAACAAGCCTCTCTATCTCTCCGCTCGCCAGCTGCACAGTCCCGCTTTGAGCTGGTGTCTGTATCAGCAAAATAACAATGCTGCTCTAATTACTGACCAAATGTACACAAATTACATTCATCATCTCTTTCTGAATCTGTCCAAGTATCTCCTGTAATTCCACCAAAACACATATCCCACCAAAGAGCACGTGTTAAAGTTATATTTGAATTTCTTCCAGATATTCACCCCTCTTCTCATAGGACATCATCATGTTTCTCGTCAAATTAAAATGGACAGAAGTGAAAGCAGTCCGGCGAGAGTGACTTTCTTTTCACTAAAACCACTTCAACACAACACAGTGCTTTCTACAGTTACTGTGGTGTCTTCCTGCTTTTCCCTCATCAACTTCTCACAGAACTTCTTCTGAATGTTTTATCATTTTGATTTGAAAGGCTCTCGCCTTCTCCCGAGCTGCAGTACCACTCTCTGCCTGAAAGGTTACTGTTGGACGACTGGAAGGGGCGCTGTTTTACCAAAACACAAATATTGCATTTTAAACAATAGTCAACCCCAATGCAGCCATTGGTGTGTGTGTGTGTGTGTGTGTGTGTGTGTGTGTGTATATGTATGTTTTAAATTTGAAATTTTTTTTTGGAGTGTATATTAAAAATGCTACGCAAGAAACACAAATTAGCAAAAGACAAGGTGTTCATAAGGCCAGAGAGAGGTCGGGAGGGGCAATTTAACCCCCCGAGAACAATAGCTCAGGGAAATGTCCGGCCCCTGTGCTCTTAGCTTTCCGAAAATGTGGCCCCCTAAACTATATAGTTGAATGGTGTCGGCCAGTCTGGACTTCGACTTTCTTCCAAACCTGGGTCATACACATTTAATGTGACTTTGACTTTATTGAAGGCATAAAAAAAAAAAGATTTCATGGCGGCTTCGTGCATAGACTCACTTCCAAACCCAAGAAGCAGCGGCACGAGCACATCCTGAACGGGTACTGCACTAGTTTTTTTTTTTTATTTAAAAGAAAAAACTTAATTCTCGCACACAATTGTATCATCCCTGCATTGATTTACTAAAAAAGAGAGTCGACATTTCGGTCACAAGGACCTTTCTCAAGATGCATATCAAGGGATCCGTCAATAATAAAAGTGTGTGCGGGAATTTCTTATTTGAAATTGGATCTTCGGGGGATTTTATTCCCTTCACCTCAAAGAAGACAAAGCAAGTGGTGTGCGTGATGCCTTCTATTCTTGTTGTTTATTTTCTTAAACCATAAGACTCATTGTCAGCGAGCCCTATACAGCCAGTCATAGTTTCCTCAGAACACAGTTCAATGATAATGGGTTTGGTTTTGGACAGCTGTTAAAGATGCATTAAAAGAGCCTGCAGATCTTCTCAGGAATCTGGCAGTGTTAGATAGACCACTGTACATCATTTCTAAGAGCACACAGCAATGCTAAAAGCTTAAATATAATGAACCCTTTTTTTATGAGCATGCTTGAATAATAACTTTAAGTAACATTCAGTTTATAGACCAAGATCAATAACGCTTCACACTGTATTGCACAGATAACAACACTAAATATTACTAGTATAACATTAATAATACCAACCTACAAAATTCAAGAAAGTCTACTTGCAAGTGCACTTTGCTTTGCACCCTTAAGTCAAACATAATAAGCAAACAAAAACATAATAATAATTTGCAACTTCTTCTCAATGTGTAAAAAATCTAGGAAAGCTGCCATTGAGTCACTTTCAGACAGTAAATTGAAGTTTCAGTTTATTTTTATAGATGGGGAGGACTAGCTAAGGCTCTCTTCAACAAAACCACCAGAGGACCTGCACTCTCACTTTATCCTCTGGGACAGACCTGCTTACATCCCTGCAAACCTCTCCCCTAGTATTGTATTGTAGTCAAGTATTGACTCCCCTACACCAGATCTTTTCTCCCTCCTTTCCTACCTGTCTTGTTATTAAAAAATATCCTCTGGGGCAAAGAACATGTGTAGCAGTTTGTACTGTTCATGTTCCCCACAGCATTGCCTTACACTTGTATTTATGTATTTATTCTTGCTTTTACCAATAATATTAAAGTTAAACCGCCTCGTTCATCATCTACAGAGAGGGTTGTTACGATTTTTATTAGGACCTATTCATGTGTGCACCAGTTTATTCTTGAACTGTAAAATATTGTGCCAGTGCATTTCTTGTTCACTACTGTATAAAAAAACAAATCAAGGGAACCTTTTTAATCAGTCAGGCTATACTATATTAGGGCTGCCAGATTATGGCAAAAATCATAATCCCAATTATTTTGGTCAATATTGAGGTCACTTTCAGCCCGGGCCATTACAAGCATAAGGTCGAGGTCGCATTCCCACACTGAGCGTCCGGCCCTGACCCGCCGAGCGGGGCAGAAGCACACTGCTTTAAAGGAAAGAGTTGCGCTGGATTTGTAACACAAGACAAAAAGAGAGCATTGTTGCGCAGAGAAATATGGCCAGAGAATGGTTGTATCTGAATTATGTTGTTCACATAATCATTGGAAGCTAAAACCATAACTGAAATTAGAATTTGACAGTGCACAGCTGTAAATGTGTATTTGCGTGTGTGAGAATAGACAGTGTGTATTAGTTGTGCATATGTAAATTTTGATTTAAGCATTGATATAAAATGTAATTAAATACAATTGTAATTATGATTGCTTTTTATTTTAAGACATATTTAGTAATTCCTTTACAATATTGTTTTTCAGCATGGAAAATCCAATCAAACTCATCAAAACAAAAATACTATTAATGCGAAAATGTATTCAATATTCTATAGATAACCAGTGATAATTCCCCAACACACACACACACACACACACACATACACACACCAGTGCATCAAAAATAAAGTTGTATTTCATTATTTCTTAGATATTTTATGCCAAATAAAACAAGAGTGATTACAGCCTGTAGACAGAAAATCCACTTTGAAAATAATGGGCACTATGTACAAAAGAAAAATACTTAATTCAGGAAGAGGCAATGTTAAAAATTATACCACTACTAATAATACAGGGGGGGAATTAAACAATGAAATAAACAATTACAAAAAGGGAACACATCATTACAGGCTAATAACTGATAATAAAAAAAATGCAGAAAAGAAAGTATCAACACATACCAATGAGTAGCAGATGAAAATGAAAACAAAAACTAGCGCTGCAATTGTATTTATATTTTTAAGAAATAAGCACTTTTATATAAACTGCAAATGCATCAGCAGACTAGCTCCTACAGTCATTCTGGGACCACCAAAATTAAAATAATCAATTATTTCCCCAAATCTGAAACAACATAAATGTAACGATACACAATCTCTTCTACCAGAGATTAGTCAAGACAAAAGAAACACTGCAGAAGTGCCCTCTTGGATGCCTCTATAGATAAAACATGATAGCGTGCCCTCTAGGGTTCCCTTCCAGTGAATAAAATGCAATGCAGTGCTATAAAGGCTGCCTCACATACTACAAAAACACATCATCAGATGTCTCCATTGACACCCAGTCTTGTCATCAAATGTAGCGGACAGGTTTGAGATAGTGACAGACGTCTACAGATGCCTTATAAAATGCAGGCAGCTAAAATTGGCTTTAAAATTCAAATAGGTGAATTAAAGTTTCAGTTTACTTACTTGCTTTTTGGAGGTGGGGAGGACTAGCTAAGGCTCTCTTCAACAAAACCACCAGAGGACCTGCACTCTCACTTTATCCTCTGGGACAGACCTGCTTACTTCCCTGCAAACCTCTCCCTTCTCTCCCTCATTGGCCCAACACTCTGGAGCCCCAATGCCTCAGTATTGACTCCCCTACACCAGATCTTTTCTCCCTCCTTTCCTACCTGTCTTGATATTAAAAAATATCCTCTGGGGCAAAGAACGTGTGTAGCAGTTTGTACTGTTCATGTTCCCCACAGCATTGCCTTACACTTCTATTTATGTATTTATTCTTGCTTTCACAAATAATATTAAAGTTAAACCGCCTCGTTCATCATCTACAGAGAGGGTTGTTACGATTTTTATTAGGACCTATTCATGTGTGCACCACTTGGTTAAATCATAAAAATACTATTAAACTGCACATCAAGCTGTTTACATTCAATGCTGTCTGAGCAGGATTCAGCAGGTGTGCGACACAACCACGAGTCACAGTATAATTTAACACAACAGAATTTCACAATGAAGCTTGATTGTTTCCCACTATGTCCTCCCCTCCCCCTAAGATGCAGTCACATTTACAACAAGTCACAGAAATATCTAACAGACACAATATGAGTCATTGGTGCAGAGTCTATGAAACAGGTGAAGTATAAAAAATTATTTGATCTCAAATTAATTGTGTGACATTAACAATAAAAAGGTTGTGAACAGTAACATTTACAAAAACAAATTCAATGGAGCCACATTGAATAGTTGCGATAATTCCTAATGTGTTAATCCCTGTTGGAAAATGTGTCCTCTCTATTTAGGAACAGTGGGTAGCTTTAATGTATAGTTGCAATTGTTTAAAGTGGGGTTGTTTGTCCCAGTCCCCTCATGAGTGTCGGGGTCTCTAACATGCCAAAACAGCCCTCACTGTCACCTTCTGCCACGCTTTAGCTTCCCACTGTCTTCTGCCACTGGGGGCTCTAACCTTTGCTGTGTCCACCAACTCTGTGAGGCAGGTCGACGTGAGCCCACCGCTACGGTCGACCTGCCTCACCTGCAATCTGGAACTACCACAAGGGATTGTCATCCATTTTACAGCACCAAGAGAAAACATTTGAAAAGCAATATTAGGCCACATACATTAAATAACCTTCAAGTTTAACAGCAGAATAAAGCATCACCAAGGCAGACAACACATGTGTATAGCCAATAAAAACTCTACAACTACAGCCCACAAACAGAAAAGAGAAAAAGAGATCCTGCACAATTTGCCCACTGCATGTACGCAAGCACGCACGCACGCACGCACACACACACAAAGCTACGTTGCTAGGCCACTCAGGGGTAGTTGACATCCTCCTCTGTACAGTGAGTTATAACCATCAATGAGTTTGTTGTAGTACTCACCAGTCCACTCAACCTCTCTTGTGCCACTGTGCTCCACAAAGCAAAACATTTTGAGGTGACATTGGGCTATAAAAAATAAATTGACTTGAATGAGCGCTCACAACTGAGAGGGACTGTCAAAACAGCAGAACGGCCAAACGCACCTCGCTAAAGGTCGAAGTAGTAAGTTAAATGTAGTTAAACGTATAAGTCTCTCCTGGAGGAACCATCCATGAGCATTTTAGCTTGACCCAGAATGCACCTGTTAGTCACCTAGCATCGTTGGTGTGTTTGATCTAGGTCACTTTGCATGCTCGCCGGGTGCTGCATTAAATCAGTGATTAATTAAGGTCAATGCAACCTTTTGTTACTAATGATGAGGTAACCTAATCTTCTAACATAAATTAAGATGGACCGGCTTGAAATAATAACTTGTGTCGAACTTGCTTTTTCCACACAAGAAGTTTAATTGCCTAGTATATTCCAGATATATGAATGTGCAGATATTTGTTATCTTAAAAGGTTTAACTACAAGACATAAAATGACACCTTCAATACTACATGTATTACGTAAACTACTGTTAAGTGGACTGCATTAATAATGTTATGCTTTTGCAATTTACCACTCATTCACCCATTCTCTCACACACACACACACACACACACACACACACACACTAACACATACACACACACACACACGCACACACACGCACACACACACACACACACACACACACACACACACAAAACCCACACCAATGGCTGCATTAGGGTTGACTATTGTTTAAAATTAAATAAAAATCATATCCAATAAATTTCAGCAATTATGAAAATGAATGAGGAAATAACATTGCATTGTAATTTTTTTTTTTTCTAATTTCTTCCATTTCAGAAACTTTGTGATGGTTAATTTCAATGACCATTTATTCATTATATTATATATATTCATATTATTATATTATTATTATATTCATATAGGATCATTTATTGTCATTCTGAAACACAGGGTTGCACAACGAAATGCAGGTGTAGTCCATTTATGTTACACTAGGAAAACATGACAAAACAAAACAGCTGTGCATTCCTACTGTGCTTCTTTCTTTCTTTTTGCAACATATGTATGATATGAACATTTATTTTGCAATGTCTTTTTTTTTACAGTGTAGGACAATAGCGACACCACAGTGCGGCTAATGTCCACTTTAAAGAGGAAGTGGGAAAGCAAGAGGAGAGACTGAAAAAAGGCTGAATGCAAGATGTGAGTGCAGAGGTTAGAGGTGATTAACGTTGGAAATGTATTGAAGTGTTCTCTGATACATGCATTTGCTCATGAAAATGTATGTTTTAAGCTGGTCCACACTGTTCATCACTTCCCATGTTCGCTTTTGCACTTGAGTCACTTGACTGGAGCATGGTGGGATTTTAGACATGCACAGTACAGTGCATGCACACACTAGTGTTCAGCCTGGCTGAGCACCAATGAGCCTGCTTTTAATGTAACCAACCAGGCAGCAAGGGGCACACACGACCAATGTGCTGAAACACACTGCATTTCACTGTGTGTGGTGTGTGTGTGTGTGTGTGTGTGTGTGTGTGTGTGTGTGTGGAGAAATGCTAATGTAACCAGCGAGCCAGCTAGAGATCCACACTTTCAATGCAGGGTGGCAATGACCTTTTAACACACTAATAAACACACAGGCATTTTGGTTTTATGGTGCTTTGCTTGATGGCTGATTATATTTAAAAGCAGTGTTGTACATGTAATTGAGTCTTGAGTCTTTTTTTTCTTTCACAAGGTTTCCTAACTTTAAAGACCTTTTAAAAAGCATGAACATAATCAGTATATTTAAGGAAGCATTTGTTTGTCTGTTGATATTGAAAGAGGATTTGCAATGACAGTAAAGCGGCTGATTCAACCAATATCTTGTATGTTTTTTTTGATTCTATGTGTACTGTGTGAGCCAGGTCAAAACCAGGTTTCCATTGCCTTGCAGTGGACTATTTGTTTTGATTTAATCTTTCTTTATCGAAGTTTTTTGTAATCTGATTTGCATCCATTTTTAATAGTGAAAGTAAACATATAAATGAACTGAATTCACAATGAAAGCTGAAATTACACAGCTCTAATGGGGAGTAGATAATCAATGACTAATTTGTATATCCATACCTTAAATGTTTATATACTGGAGGATACAGTCAGTAAAAAGGGCAGAGCCACACACATTTAAAATAAGTGATAACAAGACATTATATTTCGATTTGGTTTTATGTAATTTTTTATGTAGTCACTGCAGCATTAGAAATGCCAATGGCATTATATCTGTTTTCTTGTGTTGCTAAGCTCAGGTCTCTCTTTTTGGGGGGCTCATGCCCCCTGAATCCCCTGTACTTTGAGCACTAATGTGAATTAATTTTACAAATAGGCTGTATGAGTAAGTTTACAGTGTGCACCTGGAAAAGGAGTTGCTGGGAATTGTATCAAGGCTATTGTTGATGCCGGAGTGTCAGCACAACACAGCCAGAGTAACTTGAAGGAAGTTGTTTCTCAGCAACTTACATCAACATCTCCAGTGTAGTTTAGCCTTCAGGCTGCATGCAAACATAACCTTTTAACCTAAAGTTAATTTGATTAAGATGTTCATTGATTTACTGGACATGCTAATTAAACAGTGTTATTAGCAGCAAAGCCTCACTCACAATGCCGCCTATATTTAGCATAGAGTCTATACAGTATAGACATATCTCAGCAATACGATCAGTATTATGAGTAATCAAAGTATTGCAGATATATTTACAGATTAATTTAGACTGGTGCCATGCCCGTTCAAAACACGCCTGTTTGGAACAGCCCGATTGCTTGGCCTTGCTGCTAAATGTGTCCCATAGACCTGTGGTCTGTCCATTCTCTCTTTCTTTACCTCTTGAATGTACTGTAGCGAGCTGTGCCCAGCATGTCGTTCAGCGGTTCGGCGGTATAACAGGTCATATTGTAGCGGTGAGGGAGATGGAGCTGTACCCAGACATACAGACTAGGGATGTCACGATACCAGACATTTAATAATCAATACCAATGCCAGTGCAATTCCACAATTCTCGTAACCCAATTGTAGTAACAGTAAAAAATAAAAATAAATGTAATAATCCCATGTAACGTACTTATATATACAGTCCTTTATTACCATGCATACTAGGTTTTGTTCGGAAGTTTAACAGGTCATAATTCCCTCTCTAATATCTATTTTATATTGCTTTAAAAAGCATTTCATTCAAACAATGTAGCATTAACAGCAAATAAATATGGTGCATCCCCTGGACACGTTGACAGCGATACTACGTCCTTTAAGATTTTAACGCATAGATGGGCCGCCGTTATTCTCGAGCCCCCCGGTACCTGTGGTACCTGCAGTACTGTAAAAAAATGAGGACCGACATGTTTTCTGAAATTTGCCATCAACTTGTTTCCAAAGTATTGGTTCTCGTGACATCCCTAATACAGACAGAGACTCCTTCCATTTTAGTAAGATAAAAGTCAACATTTTAAAAATATTGTTTGTTAATTAAAGATGTGTATGCTCTGCCATGGGTGGTTGGACAGGAAATTATAAAGTGTAAGATTTTGCATATGGTGCAGCCTGTGCCCCCTTATCACTCAATATGTTTTAAAGATATTGGAGCAATACAACAGCACTAAGGAGAGGTGCAAAGTGAAAGTCAGCGAGGGCACATTAAAATGACAAATCCGATGGGGTGTACATCTCCTGAAGGAGGGAATCGGAGTAGGAGCTCGGTCTTATCGCATTCAAGCCTGAGTCTTGCAAAAGCTGAGGTGAAACCAGATTTAAAAAAAATAAATAGATAAAGTATTATTTGTTTAGTAATTTGTTTAGTTGAGTAATGCCACTTGGTCAACTAGAGCTGTTTGTCATTAGCTTCAAAAGAAGGCTTAAGTGATTTACTGCTCTGGAGATGCGTTGAAATATGTGTCTCGAGCGTAACCCAAAGTCTTTTCAAATCAGTTCATATGAAAGTATTCTTCCAAAGCAAACTGTTGGTAGACATGATTTTTAAACATATTCTGCATTATAATGTAATTTATATTATTTACATTAGGGCCGTTCTTGATATTTCACAATATCAGCTGCTACGCAAATTCGTCAATATGATGATCTGAAACAATTAATTAGTGTGGACATACAATATCTAGGAAACATTTCCACTCACTATCTATTGATAGTGGTTTAACCTGTATCTGATATAATAACCTTAATGTGTAAAGAACAGAAACATTAACTTCAATTTTAACATCAAGCTAATTTCCAACCTTGACACCATAGGAACACAAGCATTTACCCTCATTAACTAACAGAAACAACTAGAAAGATGTGCATAAAGATAATGGTCCAAATATTCAAATGTTTCCCTTTTCTTCTGAAAAATGTCATCTCTATTCTATCATGCAACACCAGACGATTAATACATTTTTGTGTAAAGATTTTAGATTTTACTTTCAAATGTTTGTTTAAGGTAATTTTGGTTTTACCCTCAAATTGCCCCTGACAAGGCAATAAGGTTTGAAGAAGAAAAAAACATATTTTTTACATTGTTTGACAATACATCACATATTCTGTGTGTACAGATGCCCAATGGACCGGAGCCAGCGGAGAGCCAGGCTGCGACAGTAAACCAGAACATAAAGACAAAAAGCAAAAAAAAAACATATTTATATAAATATATATTTATATTGTATAAAACATATACAGTGTCAAGTCAAGTCTATTTTATTTATACAGCCCAAATCACAAATTTGCCTCAAAGGCTTGACAATCTGTACAGCATACGACACCTTCTGTCCTCGGACCCTTGAGTCGGATAAGGAAAAACTCCCCATAAAAGCCTTTTACGGGGAAGAAGATGGAAGAAACCTCAGGAATAGTAACTGAGGAGGGATTGCTCTCCCAGGATGGACATACATGCAATAGATGTGTGTGTACAGAACAGACCGACATAGTAAAATTAAAGTATAGGCTATCAGGATGACAAAACTATAGATAGATTTTAAAGACATGAACAATATCAAAAGTTCCATGTCACGGCCTACTACTGGTAAGCCGTTCAAAGTTGCATCTAATGTCATAAATACCTTTATTAAGCATTAACACACTGTGCAATCTACAGTTTAAATTCAAATTAAATATTAAATGCAATTGGTAAAGAATTAATAATCATCCATTGCACTTCTTTCACACACACACACACACACACACACACACACACACACACACACACACAATTGGGTTTAGCTAACTTCACAGGACAAGGTTTTGACTTCCATTTATTTATACAATGTTCTGAATGCAACTGTGTTATGAAATCAATGCCAATTAGGAGCAATTATGGTACTTATTAGAAAATCCTCCCAAATGAGACATAACGCTGCTGGGATTGTAATGGAAGCAAATTCTACATGCCTCCGGTGACCTGAACATTCTGAGGTAAGCTCAGCTCAGAGGCAGCCACAAGGTTGTTGATGTTGTTTTCTAACTGTGTTGCCTGCGTTGCCTTGTACTCTATATCTGTATTCTACAGATACGCAAACCCATTACAGCTGAATATTGGGGCTGTTGGAAAGGCCTGGGAATGTGTCTATAGGTACAAGGACAGGGCTAAAACAAGTGGTCTACCTGCAGGCTACATCATGGAAAAACAAAATACTAATATATTTTGTCAAATAAAAGATGTCCCAGACACAGAAAGCCAGCCAGTGCTTTATTTTTTCCAAATTAATAATATGGTCAAAATACTCTATTCAATTATCGATTAATTTATCCATTTAATTTAAATTACAATTGTAACACTTCGTTGTCACAACTAAGGAATTCTCACCAAGTGCCTGGCAGATCTGCTGCAGCAGCTCGAACAAAACTCTGACCAAGCTTAAACATTTTGTTTCTACCAGATTTCTTTAGTGAAGATTTAGGCTTGGTAACTCACACACACACACACACACACACACACACACGTGCTGCTGTTGGACAAAGGACCCATTTATGAAGTTCCAGGTAGCTTTCATCAGCTGGATCTTCAGTCTGAGCACTCCCTGGACAATACACACACAGACACACACACACACACACACACACACACACACACACACTACACACTACGTGGATACATTTTCAGTTTGAGGGCTCTCATGGTAATTATTGAAAATACACACACGACACAATCAGCCCACAAGGTACATTATGCACACATATGGACACACGGCACACTTTCAAGTCCTTACACACATGTGTGTGTGTGTGTGCAGGTTGTAGGTCTGTCTCTTGCTGGTTGACTGGTTGTGTTAACATATTCACAGACACACACCTGCATACATATACAGTACATACTGTATCTGTTTTTTTCCTGTATGGTGGAACAAATGCAAAATCAATCAAATTATGATGGAGCGTATGTAAGCAAATGCCAATATATACACATAAACTAACGGACTCAATTAAAACTCACTGATACAACCTAAAAGTTGTTTTTTCTTGTTGCTTTTACTGTTTTATGTTCGTTTTTTTGTATAGATTTTGATGTTGTTACAATTAACTGGTAATCAACCAGTTGAACAATAAAATTAATTACTAGAATATGTAATGAAAAAAAATATGTAACCCATTTTCAGAGGACTGTCCATGTCCATGTATTAAAAGTGTAAATAATAGACTAAACAGAATTGCGTAAAAAAATCACTTAATTTTCGTAACATGTCTACAGTGTGTTTGAGTGCTACTTTGGAAGCTCTAACATGCAGCACTTCAAGTCGACTGAAACATAGCATTTTTCTGCATTTTTAAAAGAGTGGAAGGAAGATTAACCATAGATGGACTCCGTAATTTAACTACTTTACTTGAACTACGAAAAAAAAGAAGAAGCTAATTAGAGCAGATTCAAAATAGGAATTACATTTTTTCTACCTTAAATTTCCTTGATTCAAAACATCTCACAGCTACCTGAACTCAAATCCAACTGTGCAAGAACAGAGTACAAATAAAACTGGGCAAGATGTTCACTGAGATGTGTTACCTATCCAGTTTTACAGCGGTGCAAGTTTATTTAGTCCTGTAAGAAGTTTGAAACAGATGGCTGCCCAGAGGGCAGAGACAATGCTTTCAATGCTCTTCTTCTGAGTTCTGAATTTGTCATAATCACAATAATTGTTCTGCACACAAAAAAATGAATTTATGAATTAGTATATACCGTTTACTGAAACAGAGCATCTACCTGTCTGTCATCTGTTCTATTAAACCTGGAACTGTCACATACAATTGTTTCAAACACAATATCTTTTCAACACCGTCTTTCTCAAGCAATAATACCGAATATGTGTTTCACTTACACACTGCTCACTTCTGTGTTTAGTGAGGGGGCTGCCTGGGCCATCTGTGAAACTAACAGCGGTGTACAGTTCACTTCCACAATGCTGCAGTGTGCTAGCACACCTTCCTCTACAGCCTGCGTGGTATAACCAATGACAGCTCTATATCGTTAGACTACTCTTGTTAACAGCGCAGATTGGAACAAGCATTGAGGTACCACTCGATATATCTTGAACTAAGATGGCTTTACTTGACTCTGCAGTGTGCTCTCGTGTAGTGCAGAGGTTGAAGTTTCGATGTGATGGCGAGACGTGGAGAGACTTTCACTGAAGAACAGTACCATGAGCTCAGAAAATGCTATCAGTTTGCAGTTATACAGCCACAAAAAAAAATCGAGAAGCGCACATTTGGGATGAACATAGTATCCAGTCTCAGCGTCTTTACTTTCACTAAGCATAAAAAAACTGATTATGTGATATGAAGATTGTTTTTAATAATATAATTAAAAATAATAATATTTTACTCAAGGTCACACACACACACCCTTCAAATTCACAGTACTCTACTGACACACCAGTGTTGTACAGTAACTACAGAATATACCTATACCTCAGCAATACTGCTGCAAATTTCGTAGAATTACAGTTCACGGAATATTTTCCATGAAATGTAACTTCAATATTGTGTCTCTTTAGCATTATAATTGAATGGGACAAAGATATTGTTACCGTCTGTCAAAGAGTGAAGTGGCGGGACTAAGAACATGCTCTCCTCTCTCTTTATTAAAACACACAGAGAAGAAGGGAAGACAATAGAAAACACTTCATTGGAATATGAAGGTGAAGCAGTGGGTAAGTTCACAAATAAAGTGACAGAAAAGTACAAGATAAAGTGTACATTTGTAAAAACGTGGACAAACACCCATTGTACTTTTTACATGAGGACAACGAATGATATTACAGGAAGTGCTTGGGTTAACTGCCCGAACAGAGCTGCTAGAAATGATAGAGACATGGAAGAAATGAAGTACGAGGAGCGAGAAGGCAACTCACACACACACACACACACACACACACACACACACACACACCTTCCCCACACTCATGTACCACAGGCTAAAAGCAGGCACATTTATTTCAAAGTGTGGTCTTATTTGTAATCAGGACCAGAACCTAGGTAAAACTGCTACAACTGTAATAATCCGTCACATTATATGCAAGTGTTTTTTCAAAGTATGTGCGGGATCACTTAGAGGGTGAACAGTTTAATTTCAGTGTTATTTAATTCACAAGAAATTGCCCCAATTACAGACAGCAGGCGAATGACAGTTATAATAATAGGTTTCACTCTCACCTCTATTACCGTATCTCTCCAGTTCTAAAAATCACCATTGCATATATTACCATACAGCAGTCTGGAAATTTGATTAAATAAAATTGGGATTTGGTATAATAATTGGTGTTTTAAATTTGGGAGATGTGCATATGAAAAAACATGTTCCCACTTGTAATAGATTTGATATTCATTCGTTTTTTTCGAGGCTAAATAACTCAACTTGAGTTTTCTTTCTTTTTCTTTCTTTCGCTCAGCACACTCCGAAACCAAGCCTCTCTTCTCTGCCCTTTAAGTTCCCCTCCACATACACTAAAATAACAAAGCTACAGTGTAAAATGAATCGCCGTAATTAGTATGCAATTTTATTAGATCATGTCAGCATCGACTCTGCAATTTGCGACGAAATGGTGACAATAAAACACGTCATGAACGGAAATCTAGCCACGAACCAGATCTTAAGTGCGTATTGAACGCCATGCTCGCCATACACAACACTGGATTTAATTTACTCTGGTTTAACGGCAACGATGAAGTGCATAGAGGGTTAGGATTCAAGGCAGTTTACACATTTACAGTAAAGAGGTCACAATTCGGCAGATACGTCTTTAGAAGCGCTTAGTCTTTTTTTAATGAAATTAACTTTTATAACAGGTTCTCACTGCTGTCTCGTCCGCTCATCTAGCTTTACAAGACCATGTAACAAGCGAACCTATTAGAACAGTTGCAATAGCATTAAACAAGTGCTGTTTGCTTCTTTTTTCTCTTTTTGTTGAATTGAAGAGTAGTTTATGATTGTTCGACGCTCTCAAACAGTCCTTATGTTGGAGGCTCCGTATCGACATGCCAAGCAGCAATGATCTGCCATTTTCAGCGGAGAGCATAGCATTCGTCGTGGAAACGACACGATGAACCTCGGAATGCTCGCCAGATAGGCTCTGCTATTCTAATAAACATGGCGTGTTTTATTACATGAGACTTCCCTCTTTTTTGTCATGTTTAGTGTTAGTTGTGGCTGTCGTACCTGTTCGTCCCAGTGTGGAAGACCCTCCTCTCCCACTTTACGACCACCGTCGTGTCGCAGGTTATTCTCTTGCACTTTTTTTTCCACAAAAAAAACTTCTTCCACTTCTTCAGCTCGTCGACTTAGATCTTAATAGTTATATTGACACAAACAAAAACTGGAAAAAGCGCATTTAGAATACCGTTTGTGTCCTTTTAACTACTTTACTCACGTTTCTAGTCGGGTTATTCCCAAATAGTTTAATTCCAAAGACGGAAAAAATGTGTTTTTGTTTCTTTTCCCGCAGACTGTGTCATTTGTATTTACACTGTGTTTTGTTTAATGCAACGCTGCGCGAAGACCAACCTAGGGAGGCTCGAGGATACTACAGCCACGGCAGCGCGGCGCGCGGCTGTCAGAACAACGCACACGTGAAATTAACGAAGTGTCGGTTGTGAAGAAAAATAAATAGTCGGTTCTGCTGTCTCTACAGTGTAAAACTACAATTAAACTAACAGCGAGTCAATTAAACCTTGATATTTTTCGTCCATAGCGTCCTTTTCTTTTCGAAAAATAAGGGTCACAGTTGGTGAAACACCTTTCCTCTTTGCTCTCTACTCATCCCTCGCGCTGTCCCAGCCGGCAGCTACTGTAATAACAGTCTGTGCAGCTCAGACACAGGAACAGTGAAAGCGGGAGAGCGCGCGCCGGCAAAACGGAGACACAAGACTGTCCTCTGTTACTGCTGTCCTCTGCAAGTGTGAGCCGGCGCGAGCTCATCTCTTCTCGGTAAAAGATGATGATACGCCAAGCGAGGCAGAAACGGAATGCTGGGGATCCCCTGCTGCGTCCAATCCTGACGTCTCTACCGCTGTGCCGGCGTGTGAGTGACTCTGCGTGCGTGCGTGCGAGTGTGTGTGTGCGTGCGTGTGCGTGTGTACGTGTGTGTGTGTGTGGACATGAATGGCCGGTAAAGGTGGTTGCTGTGGATGGTACGGAGTCAGCCGTGACTTTGAACTGCATGCCCTGACTGTGACGGGGGACGGCGGGGACACACCCGGTTGATGAGGAGTTAATTTCCGCTTTTAGTCTGACTGTCCAAGCAAAACTGTAAGACGGTATAAAACTGACACATAAGAACCATACCGCCACGCTAATTCATATAATCGATGTTTATAAAAATAAACTATATTTTTTATTATTTTCACCACTTAGCTATGGGGAGAAGAGTTCACAAGTAAATAATATTCCAGTAAGTGTTCAAATAATGTCAGTGTGAGTTGACACAGTCAAACCTAGTTACTAATTCACCATAAACGCATAAAAAGGGGCTTTCTGCCCTAGAGAAAGTTGGCTGTGTCAGTATGTAGAAGTATTCTGTTTTTACAGACAGGCAATTCTGCTACACGGAAACAGTTAACTGAGAAAAAAGAATGTAAAAGCCTGAACAGAAATATCACTTAGTGAGTCATGTATTAAATGACTGCTACAAAATGCAGAAGAGTAATGTACTTCATAACCTTTTAACTGATCAATGGGGGACAAATTGTCTATGATATATTTTGAGTAAAAAGCAAACATAGTGTAATAATTTAACAAGTGCCTATTGCTTTTATGCTGGTATCACTGTTTTTTTTTACTGCTTGTAAATATATATATTTGCTATTATTTCAGTACTCTGAGAGAAGCCATGCAAAATGTCATTGTACCTGAGTATAATAAATAAAAATAAGAAAGATCACTCTGATTATGATAGTGTATGTCTGTCTCAGTTGGACTTTGTACAGGAGACTCCGAACTAAACTTTAAGATTCTGGGGGAACAATAAGCTTCAGTGTGTAATTCATGTTGCATTCAGTTGTTAATTGTGTGGACGAACAAGAAGAAAGCTTTTGAAGTGTGCTGCCTTCAATGAATAGCTGAGTTCCTCAAGCTTTCCTTCCTACCTGCATTCAGCATAGAAATTAGTATGCTTCTGAAATACAAACCAGTTTTAAGGTGTGTTATGATGTGCTTGTTGGCACATTCAAGTTACAAGCCATACAAAACATATGTATCAAAGAAAACAATGGGAAAGAACACAGCAAGGTGCAGACCGCTTAGTGACCGCTGTAATGCAAAGAAAACCAAAAATTACAAAACAAATTATTATATCAAAAAATATATAGTGGTGCTAACAAATGTGTGTCGATATATATGAATAAAATATCATACATCTTCATACACTTTGTACCAACAATTAAAAAAACAAACACATAAATGTAATAATTGTGTTATAATATTATAAAACTACAAGGGTTGGAACTTTAACAGAGAAACATAATATTGTTTGATAGTATAACATTACTTCAATATTGCATGAGTGATGCGTAAATTATAAAATGTTATATTTTGTAATACAGCAGTCTTGTAATAATTACTGAGTGAAATTGTAACTGTGTCAGAGGAGTTGATATTAATTGTTCAAGAGACTGCTGTGAGAGTGGACTTGATCATGTGATGTGCATCAGTGTATGATGTGCTTCATGTGCTCCTTCTGTGGCTGCAGCTCATTTGTGAGCGAGTTAGTGCTCGAGGGAAAACAGGGATTAAACATAGCAAACAAAGCAGTAATAAGTTGTAGAGGACGGAGTTCACTGAACTTCTACGCCTTTGGATTAACTGTGTTCGAGAATGAAAACAAAGTAAGTGCATATTTTATCTGCCCTCCAGGCTGCTAATTAAATTGACCCGAGTTAATGTAACAGTTGTGGATTCGAGAGTTTTAGGTGTTTAAGGTTCACATTGCATGCACATTGGGATCAAGGCCTTAACTGAAATGTTACATACATGTGACATTTGCAATCTCTCCAGCTAAATGGCTCCTCAGTTATGTAGGAGTAAATTGTTTGCACAGCTACTTTTGCCATATTGTAGAGCAGAGCAGTATATGATATGTTATTTCAGGATCAGTTATGTGATTGTTCGATGTGAATTTGGTTCAGAGTTGTCACAAGTGTCTTATTGTGTTTAGGCTGTACAACTCTCTGAGCTGAAATTAGAAACCCTGTAGTATAGGAGAAAGATGACATTGAGCACAGGCAGAGAAGATGGATATGTGGGATATTTCCTAACAATAAGCAATCAATATCCATTGATATCATCACATTAAGAGTGGAGGCGCAAATAGTCTGCCCTGAAAACTATCCTGTATTAGTTTAGCCTGTATGCTGCTCAGCACATAGCCTCAAGATTATCCGTATTTCTTGGACTACAAAATGGTAAGAGGAAGTTCTCCGTCCGCTGCCTTTGATCAACACATAGTTGCCATGGCTACTGCACCTGAACCACTCCTCTCACCTACATAGTTTGAGGGTGTAGTTTTTGTTTGTCTTGTAATACATTTCATTAAGTTTCTGATATTTTTGCTCATCTGTACATGAGGCAAACAACATATTAGAAAAACCTTTAAATATTATTCGATACAACAAAACCACAACCTCAAAACATAGTGTCAAACTCAGTCAATACACCAACACGTGAAGTAGTAGCCCAACAACAAACTGATTATTTTATGTATTTACTGCAGGGCTATTGTATTGCTAATGTATTATATCATGCACATGTTATATTTCAGTGTCATTGTAACATCTTTATTTCCAAAATAAAAAAGAATGAAAAAAAAAACAATGGTAACATATGCAGAGTAACCAGCATTTAATTTAAGACGGTGTAGTAGCTTCACTTATTTTGCTGGGCGACACCGATGAAACTGTGTCTTTCACACAATAAAAGCTATTTTGTATTTTCACTTCTTACAGTGTGTCCCTTTTTCATTCTGCACATTCTACTTTTGACATATGACAGATTTCTCAGAGGTTTCTGCTTGTACACAATACTCATGTGTGGACAAGCACAGTCTTGTGATGGGATGTCAATAATAGCCTCTGAACTGAATGGTGTGAAAGCTAAAATAAGAATGTTGTATCACAGGACATTCATATGCACAAAAATGCATTCCATCTTGCCAATACCATATCTACCAAAAACTGAACACTGTATAGATTAAACCAGAAATAACTTTCATGGATGATGCCGGCATCCTTTTTTTTCTTATTCTCAACAACTCCCATTAAAACTAACAATGTGTTAGTCTGCCTCAATACTTCCCTAACCTGCGGTCTAGCCCATCTGTTCCTACTAATTGTGTAATTCTTCAAAAACAACTCAAAAATATTTTTTTTTATTAAAAAAAAAAAAAAAAAAAAAAGGCTAAGTAATTTCCTTAAATAGATAGGCACGATCATTTTTAGCAAACATGATTGGATGCATTTGTGGTGGACTATTTTCAGCAGTGGATTAATCCACATTTAGTGAGTTGTTGTGTCAGCAGGACGGTGTGTGTGGGATTGAGTGAAAATAAACTACACTGTGTGTGTTCATGGTGATGAAGGAACATGTCACCCAGTGCACCAGTGAGGCTCATTGATGTGTGTTTAACAGTTTTAGATCACAAGGGAGCTCTAAGGCACAGAGGAAGAAGACATACTTGTTAGGAGATACATTCATTGTTGGTTATGGTGGCATTTGTTGATAGTGAGAAAAATAAAGAATATTACCGGCCTTATCGTTTAAGCTAAACCTTTCCAAAAATAATTAGCCAATCGTTAACTAAAACTAGCCCCTAATACAAAATAAGGAAATGATAACCTCTGACCCACCATGCTGAGGATGAGTTCACAATTTTTCAACATTATCTTATTAGAATGAATAACTACAGAAAGAAATCTACGCTCATATGGGCACTTAACTATTGTTTATTGACAGACTCTAAAAAATTTAAACCTATCCTTTAATCTACACCAAAAATTAACCATTTATGAAATGTTTTGTTTTCGAGAGATTGCAAGTAATGCCATTTTAAAAAAATTGGCTCAACTGATCTTCAGTCGTAGTTTTACAGACTTGAATTTCATCATGAAAACTGAGCTTTGAGATCTAATTTTGCTGAATATGTTCAAACTGCAGTTACGTATGTAAAAAATGTAAACAATGGAGTGCCTGGATGGGCTTCGAGTCTGCCCCTCATTTCCTGTCTTCTCTCTACTTACACTGTCTATTAAAGGAATAAAATGCTCAAGAAATAAGTAAAGAAAAAAATTATTATTATACAATGAATTGAATTATACGTTGAATGTGGACAACAAAAGTTATTCCTGAGTGCCAACAAAACACAAACAATGCCTTGTGGCCTTCAACATGTCTGGTCAAACCCAACTTCTGAAACAAACTGTATCTTCTCTCTACGCTTAGCAAAAAAATCACACTCCTTTTGATCCATACAGTATGGTCTGTTTCAGGCCTTATGACCTGCAGAACGTTTCAAGTGATTAACGTGCAACGCTTACACACAGATTGGAAATAGTGGCAGTCTGTCTCTCTATCTCTCTCTCTCTCTCTGTCTGTTTGTCTCTGTCTCTCTCTCTCTCTGTCTCTCTCTCTCTCTCTGTCTCTCTCTCTGTCTGTCTCTCTCTCTCTCTCTGTGTGTCTCTCTCTCTCTCTCTGTCTGTCTCTCTCTCTGTCTCTCTCTCTCTCTGTCTCTCTCTCTGTCTGTCTCTCTCTCTCTCTGTGTGTCTCTCTCTCT